>JAFLJL010018149.1:383365-423365 GCA_018398815.1 Conus ventricosus
GTGTGTGTGTGTGTGTGTGTGTGTGTGTGTTGTGTGTGTGTGTGTGTGGTGTGTGTATGTCTGTCTGTCTTCTCTCTGAATGCCTGCATGTGTGTGCGTTCATGCGTGCGCGCACGCGTGCATGTGAGTGTGTGTGTGTGTGCGTGTGTGGGGCGTGCGTGCGGCGTGCGTGCGTGCGTGAGTGCATGCGTGCGCGCGCGCGCGCGCGCGTGTGTGTGTGTGTGTGTGTGTGTGTCTGTGTGTGGTGTGTGTGTGTGTGTGTGTGTGAATCCATTCGTATGTCCGCGCATGTGTGTTTACGCATGTGCACGTGTGTTTGTTTTGTATGTGTATATGTATGTGGGTGTGCATCCCTCTGTGTGTGTGTGTATGTGTGTGTGTGTGTGTGTGTGTGTGTGTGTGTGTGTGTGTGTGTGTGTGTGTGTGTGTTTGTGTGGTGTGTGTGAGAGAGAGAGAGAGAGGAGAGAGAGAGAGAGAGAGAGTGTGGTGTGTGTGTGGTGTGTGCGCGCGCGCGCGAGCGTGCGTGCGCACGTTTGTGTGTGGATCTGTGTGCAGGCTTGTTGTGTTGTGTGTGTGTGTGTTGTGTGTGTGTGTGTGGGGTGTGTGTGTGTGTGTGTGGTGTGTGTGTGTGTGTGTGGTGTGTGTGTGTGTGTAGTCAGTACAAACACTATGTTAATCTGACAGTAAATGGTTTCAGTCAGCCAGTCAGTCAGTCATGTGTGTGTGTGTGTGTGTGTGTGTGTGTGTGTGTGTGTGTGTGTGTGTGTGTGTGTGTGTGTGTGTGTCGTGTGCGTGATGTGTCATGTGTGTGTGTGCGCGCGCACGCATGTGTGTGTGTGTGGTGTTGTGTGGTGTGTGTGTGGTGTGTGTGTGTGTGTGTGTGTGTGTGTGTGTGTGTGGTGTGGTGAGTGTGTGTGTGTGTCGTTGTTTGAGAAGGAACATTAATTGAGTGACTCGCTAGCGCAGCTGATGCACATTGATTTTTGCACAGTGCCACGACTACAAATGGTTGACAGCTCCCCGATAAGTTTTCCTCATCAGCAGCGTCGGTTGTTTGTTTGATACACATAGAAAAATAAACAAGATGCAAAGCATATAAACGTACTCCCAGTTTATCCTGAATACGCGTGATATATTTCATAAAGAGTAAAAACCGTCTTGGGCTGGTGTAACCGTTAGTAATAGCTATTCTGTTAAACATCCGCCATCATCTGTGACCTATAATAAACATACTTACAAATTTTCAGAATGATCGGCCAAGAACTTTCTGAGATTTTCCATCAAGAAGAAAACCATTATTGGCCATTTGTTACGAATATAACGGTAAACTTAAACATCGGGCATCTCTGTGACCCAGAATGAATATACCTACAAATTTTCAGAAAGATCGGCCACGTACTTTCTGAGATATTCCGTAAAAAACTAAAAACCGTTATGGGTCGTTATAGCCGTTAGTATAGGCCATAACGGCAAATTAAACGTCGGGTATGATCCGTGACCCATAATGAACATACCTACAAATTTAAGAAAGATCGGCCAAGTACTTTCTGAGACATTCCATAAAAAAACATTATGGGCCGTTATAGCCGTCAGTAACAGCTACAACGGTAAACTAAAACATCGGGCATCATCCGTAAGCCATAGTGAACATACCTGCTAATTTTCACAAAGATCGGCCAAGTACTTTCTGAGATATTCCATAAAAAAGAAAAACCGTTACAGGCCGTTACAGCCGTTAGCAACGGCTATAACGTTATACTAAAACATCAGGCATCATCCGTGACCCATAATGAACATACCTGCTAATTTTCACAAAGACCGGCCAAGTACTGTCTGAGATATTCCATGAAGAAGAAAAACCGTTACAGGCCATTACAGCCGTTAGTAATGGTTATAACGGGGTAAACTAAAACATCGGGCATCATCCGTTACCATTCATGAACATACAAACAAATTTTCAGAAAGATCGGACAAGCACTTTCTGAGATATTTCTATAAAGAAGAAAAACCGTTACAGGCCGTTACAGCCGCTAGTAACGGTTATAACGGGGAAAACTAAAACATCGGGCATCATCTGTGACCCATAATGAACGTAGCTGCTCATTTTTGCAAAGATCGGCCAAGTACTTTCTGAGATATTCCATAAAAAGAAAACCCGTTACAGGCCGTTACAGCCGTTAGCAACGGCTATAACGTTATACTAAAACATCGGGCATTATCCGTGACCCATAATGAACATACATACAAATTTTCAGAAAGATCGGCTACGTACTTTCTGAGATATTCCATAAAGAAGAAAAACCGTTACAGGCCATTACAACCGTTAGTAACGGCTATAGCGGCAAACTAAAACATCGGGCATCATCCGTGGCCCATAATGAACATACCTACAAATGTTCAGAAAGATCGGCCCAGTAGTTTTGTCTGGAGTGAGTGGAACACATTTTGACCAGGGACACACAGACACACGGACACACAGACACACAGACAGCATTTCTTCGTTCCCATTCTAAAGTTCTCCCTGTTCTATAAGAACTGGGAGTACAAAAATCAGACAAGGAGGAATGGAGAAAAGGGAGGGGGATAGAAGGGAAAGAGAGACTGGAAGAGGGGTGACGTGGTCAGAGGCGATGGTATTGGAGTGGAAATCCGAATCCCTATCCCGTACCCAAGAATCATTTTTCTTCCAAATATAGAAAATGTTATTAACTGAAGAGCCGTTTAAACGGAGGAAGATGAAGTATGGTGTTGGTGGGGGTTTATTCCGTGGGCAGCCCAATGGCAACAGGTGGGATAGGGGTTGAAAGAAGTCGGGGAGGAAGGGGCTTAGATGCGGTGAAGGGGGAGGGGAGTGGATGGTAAGGGGTTGAGAGTGTCAGGGTGACTATGAGTAAGTCTTGATTGCCGGAGAGAAGATGGAGGTAGGTGGGGATTTTGGGTGTGGTGTGTGTGGGTGTGTGTGGGGAGTTGGGGGGTGGTAACAGAGATGGTGTTCAGAGGGGGTTGGAGTGGGAGTATAAATCATCAGTACAAACTAAATAAGGAAGCAAACACACAAACAAACCAAAACAACAACAACAACAATAACAACAAAAACAACGGGGCGGGGGGGGGGGGGGGGGGGGGGGAGGAGGGGGGGGGGAGGCTGATCATCAAAACATTTTTCTTAAAATTTTACCGTTGAGGTAAATGAATGTGGTGGCATAATGAATGTAATGAATGGAATAGAAAGGACAGATTTAATTAAAACAAGATGCAAAGCAAATAAGCGTACTCCCAGTTTATCCTGAATACGGGTGATATATTCAATAAAGATGAAAAACCGTCTTGGGCTGGTGTAACCGTTAGTAATGGCTATTCTGGTAAACATCGGCCATCATCTGTGACCTATTAATGAACATATTTGCAAATTTTCAGAAAGATCGGCCAAGAACTTTCTGAAATTTTAAGAAGAAAACCATTATTGGCCGTTAGTAACCGCTATATAACGGTAAACTTAAACATCGGGCATCAGCCGTGACCCATAATGAACATACCTACACATTTTCAGAAATACCGGCCATGTACTTTGCTAGATATTCCATAAAACGAAAAACCGTTATGGGTCGTTATAGCCGTTAGTGACGGCTATAACGGTAAACTAAAACGTCGGGCATTGTCCGTGACCCACAATGAATATACCTACAAATTTTCAGAAAGATCGGCGAAGTACTTTCTGAGACATTCCATAAAAGGAAAAACAGTTATGGGCCGTTACAGCCGTTAGTAACGGCTATAACGGCAAACTAAAATGTCGGGCATCATCCGACGCCCATAATGAACATACCTGCAAATCTTCAGAAAGATCGGCCGAGTACTTTCTGAGATATTCCATCAAGAAGAAAAACCAATAAGGCAGTTATAGCTGTTAGTAACGACTAAAACTGTAAACTAAAACATCGGTATCATCCGTGACCCATAATGAACATACCTACAAATCTTCAGAAAGATCGACAAAGTGCTTTCTGAGATATTCCATAAAGAAGAAAAACCGTTACGTCCGTTATAGCCGTTAGTAACAGCTATAACGGTAAACTAAAACATCGGGCATCACCCGTAAGCCATAGTGAACATACCTGCTAATTTCACAAAGATCGGCTACGTACTTTCTGAGATATTCCATAAAAAAGAAAAACCTTTACAGGCCGTTACAGCCGTTAGTAACGGTTTATAACGGTAAACTAAAACATTGGGCATTATTCGTGACCCACAAGAACATACCTACAAATTTTCACAAAGATCGGCCACGTACTTTCTGAGATATTCCATAAAGAAGAAAAACCCTTACAGGCCATTACACCCGTTAGTAACGGCTTTAACTGGGGTAAACTAAAAATCGGGCATCATTCGTGACCCATAATGAACATACCTGCTAATTTTCACAAAATCGGCCGAGTACTTTCTGAGGGTTTTCCATAAAGAAAAAAACCGTTACAGGCCGTTACAGCCGTTAGTAACGGCTATAACGGTAAACTAAAACATCGGGCATGACCGTGACCCATAATGAACAGACCTACAAATTTTCGGAAAGTTCGGCGGCCAGTAGTGTTGTCTGGAGCAAGTGGAACACAATTTTGACCACGGATGGACTGACACACAACACACACACACACACCACACCCCACACACACACACACACACACAACACACACACACCACACACACACACAACCACACCAACCACACACCACACACACACACACACACACAGAGCATGTTTTCGTTCCCATTCTGAAGTACTCCCTTGTTCTGTAAGGACTGGGGTAGAAAAAAGGGGAGTGGGGTCGGGGGGAGGGGGGAGGAGTGGGGTGTAAGTCTGTCTTTTCTATTCCAGTCACCATGTCGACACATTCACTTACCCAACAGTAAAATTTAAAGTAAAATGTTTTGATGACCACCCCCATCCTCCTCCTCCACCCCCCCCCCCCCCCCCCCCCCCCACCTACCCATCATTTGACCCTTCCCGAGCCTTGAATTTCTCCAACCCCATTGCTTCTGCCATTGTTTTATCTTTCATTGATCCCTCTCACCCCATCACCTATCGTTTTGTGTTAACTGCTATTTCAGCCTATCGCTGTTGCTCTCTACTACCCCTCCCCTCCTCCTTCTCCCCTTCTCCCCCCCCCCCCCCCCCCCCCCCCCCCCCCCCCCCCCCCCCCCCTTTCGTCTCCCCTAGCCACCCCTTAACTTAATGTAACTCTTCCTGAAGAAGAGGTGAAGTTTCTTTACCGCTCTCGTCCGTCTACTGTGGTTCCTAATTTTTTTTTTTGGTTGTGAGTGATCATCATGAAACAAAATACCAGTCTCTGTTTGTTTGTTTAGTTACTAAAGGATTATGTGATTTAGTTATGTAGATGAATATTATAGCATCTGTATGTATGGGATTTCTACAACAGACATTTCAGAGTTTTCATTCAGATTGTGTATTATTTGTCTTCAAATTAACAAGTTCCTTTCCGCCCCCAATTTCGTTTCTCACACACACACCCCCGCCATCTCTTCTTCCTCTCTTCTCTCCTCTCCCCTTCTCCCTCTTCTCTCTCCTCTCTTCTCCCTCTCTTTTCCCTCTGGTTTTGATACCAAAAAGAATACAACGAGAAAGTGAGGGGGTTGGCATGTATTTACACCCTAACACTTTTCTAGCCCTACAACGAATTCACATACCCCGGGGTGCCACGTCAGCTTTCACATTTTTAAAACTGTTCTGTGTTCATGTAATAAAAATATAGATCATCTACACTGTAACCTGAAGCAGAGTGGGACGAGGGACGGATAAACGAACACTGCCCCTTCACAGCCTGATGCAGGGGTTTGATGGTTCAGAAACAATGTTAAAAGGTAATCACATTAAATGAGGACGTTACTATTTTTGGGGTTTTATCATTGCAAATTGCGGTGGAAAGGCTTAATGAAAAAAAGGGGAAGAACAAGAAGATCCCTTAAACATTTTAAAATTTTCCCAAAGTTTTTTTGGGTTTTGGTTATTCAGGCGGGCACGGTTCTTTCATTTTTAAGAAAATTTCCCCAAAAGGGTTGACAACACGTTATTTAAGGCCAAAACCCTCTTGCTTGAAAAAGTTTAATTAAAGGGGGAAAAAAAAATAACTTGACAGGGAAAAAGGCGGGGCCTTCCGGATCTGCCACTGTGCAGACCCGTTTTGCCGCTTTTTTTGACGACGTGTTGGGGAGGTGTGACCGTGGCAGGAGCCCTTTCTGGAGACATATCAATATATTTATTTGAATGATCATATTTTTTACAATGCTGATGTAGAAAGTAATTTAATGCATGTAGAAAAGGGTGCCTTGAAATGTCATATTCTTTTGGGAAACCCGGGGTTAAATGTACATCAGTCTAATAAAGTGTTCAATTTTCTTTTTTGGAAATTGAATGGTTTAACCTAAAAAGGTTTTTTGACAAACATGATTTCCTATGCCTGGGGTTTTGATTTTGGTGCTTTGGAGAATCGTTCTTTAAAAATTTTTGCAGGGAAAATTTTTGGGTATAAAGCTTTAAAAAAGCTGCTTAAAAACTTGTTATCAATGAAACACTGGGGGACTCATTGTTTAATAAAACAAAAATTTGTTCCCTTCAAAAATTTGCAGACGTTGTTCTCTAATGTGTGCGTCTTTTTGTTGCTCTAACGGTGTTCATTTAAATTGATAAACCCTTTTGGGGGACACTAAAAAAAGTTTGCTTTGGCCTGTACAATGCGGGCCTGATTGTCTTTCATGCTGGAAGGGTTTTGGGCTCTGCTTTTTGATTGGGTGAATTGTATGCCGCGTAGGCAATCTAAACGCTTTGCCAAAATGTTTTCCTGACGTGTCTCAAATTTTTGATTCCTGTTTGAAAAGAAAACCAGCCTCTTGCCAGATCACGCCCATGATAATGTCCAAAATAACTATGATAATTATTGTTAAAACTTGCGTTGCTTTTAAGCTGTGTATTTAATCTTTAGTCAGGGACCAAATGGTTGCTATAATACATTACAGACAGCGGGGGCACGTTTAAGTTATTTCCTCGATCTGAAGATTTCCTATTTACCAATTGAATTTCACATTGAAATTTCCCCAAAAACGTGATAGATCAAGGGAATGTTTAGCGACTGTATTCGATAAGTTTTTTGGAAAGATGATTTTTTTTATTACAGAACAATTTTTGTAAAGCAGAAAGTTGATGTAAATTTTAAACTTTTAAAATTTTTTAATGTTGTGTTTTAAAACAGTGGGAATGTAGAAAAAAGCTGTGCAATAAGGGAAAGGTGCTAAAAAGGGAAAGGTTTGCATGACTGTTTTTGTAATGAAAAGAAAAACGCTAAATTGTTGAGAAATCTTACGACTTTGGACTGGCAACAGAAGTGAGTAGCTATTTGGGGGGAGAGATATAAAAACCTTCGAAAGCAGAAGAAGAAAATGTTCAATAAAAACCCGAAGGAGTTTTGGAAAACATTTGAAAGAGTTTCATTAAAAGGAAAACATAGTAAGAATAATATTTCCTTGGATGCATGGTTATGAGCACTTTAAACATTTGTTACGTAAAGATATTTTAACTGATGATGAACTTTCTGTTGTTATCGATGAGGGAGAAGATGAGTATTTCAATCGTTCATTTTGAAAACAAGAGATTATATTTGCCATGCGGAAACTTAAAACTAACAAATTGGCTGGACCTGATTGTATTATTGGTGAACTGTTGAAGTATGCTAGACCTCAAGTTGTTGACTTTTTACTAGTCTTTGAAATAATTTTTGATGAGGGAATCTTCCCAGAAAATTGGACAGAGTCTGTAACTTTGCCCTTATTCAAGAAAAGCGACGTAGATAACCCTAAAAATTACATAGGTACCCTTTTGGTTGACGTTAGCAGTAAGGTGTACAGTATGTTGTTAACAAGAGATTGCAGGAATGAATTGAATGTAATGATATCACTGGAGAGCATCAGGCTGGGTTCAGAAAGGGTTACTCTACTATCAACCATATGTTTACTCTTCTTGCGTTTGTTCAGAAACAATTTTCATTATAAATTTTATGTTGCGTTCATTGACTTTGAAAAGCCTTTGACTCCATCAATAGAAAGCTTTATGGAGTATATCATTAAAATGGTATCAAGTGGAAATTATTTGTAATTGAGCTATGTACAAAGTTGTCAGGACAAGGGTAAGAAACGGTTCCAGTCTGACAGATTACATTAGTTGTTTTGCTGGGTTAACGCAAGGTGATGATGTGTGTAGTCCTGTGTTATTTTCTATATTCATTAATGAGCTTGCCATTGAGGTTATCAATAATGGCCTTCATGGTGGACGATTTCCAGAAGATGTCTTAGAATTATTTATCCTACTTTTAGTAGATAATGTTTAGGTTTCAGAAACGATAGTTGGCATTCAGCATAGCTAAATAATCTGAGCAAGGCCGCCGCTTCATTAGAGTTGAAAGTAAACATGAATAAAAGCAACATTGTGGTGTTTCGAAAGGGAGGTTATTTGGCAGCGAGGGAAAGATTTGGTGTATGACGGACTTACTATCCCTGTGCTGAATGTGTATAAATATTTAGGGATCTATTTTTCTACAAGCTTAAGTTTTTTACCTTTGCTGTAAAGATCTTGCATGTAGTGCAAAAAATGCTTTAATATGTATCAAGAGAGATTATTGCTTTGAGTAAGAATTCACTCGAGCTATTTAAAATATATTGATTCCAAATACTGTTTGTTTTGATGTATGGGGCTGAAATTTGGGGTTTGGATAATGCCCTTGTTCATTGTGAGCAGTACATGTATTTGTTTTGAAGAGGTTTGTAGGTTTTAACAGGCGGATTTCTAATGATGTGGTTTATGGGAAGACCAATAGATATCCACTGTTCATTGCTCAGCCATTAAATGTGTTCGGTATTGGTTAAAGCTTTTACACATGGAGTATTATAGATTGCCTCGTGTGTCTTATGAAATGTTGGTCCAATTATATACTGCCGAACTAAAGTTAAGGGCCAGAAGAAGAATCATCTCTCATAACCCCAAAAATCAAAGCAACACCTTTCAACTCTTGAAATGTATTAATACGACATGTAACCTTTCGATTCATATAAACAAAATCACCAACAAAGAAATTTCATTCGCGCAGCAAACGTCGGAATTACCCCACCCCCTTTTGAAAAGTTGCAAGAAAGTTTTTTCAGTTTGGTCCATGTTCAGTGCTGCAAGGCATTCCCCGATCCGTGAGCGCATTGAGTTCACATGGTTCTGGGCATCTGTTGAGAGATTATTGCCATCCACTCCTGCTGCAGGAACCGGAAGAGCTGGTCGACATCAGCAGGTGGGGGGTGATTGTTCCTCACCCGGCGCCCAAGGATATCCCAGAGGTGTTCTATGGGCGCCAAGTCGGGTGATCGGCTGGCCAGTTCATCCTCACAATCTGCTGACGCTGCAGAACATCTTGGACCACCCTAGCGCGATGAGGGTCGCGTTATCGTCTTGGAGTATAGCGCCGGCACCCATGGCTTGCAGTGTAGGGAGGATCAGAGGCGTCACGATTTCATCCCTGTACCGTACGCCGGTAAGATTGCCTCTAATACGGTACAGTGGGGTCCCCGTGCAGATGGAAGCCAGCCCACACCATAACTGAACCGCCTCCGTACCTGTCATGTTCCTGGACACAGGCGTCGATGAAACGTTCACCTGGACGTCTCCAAGCGCGTATGCGGGCATCACAGGAAGACAGAGTAAACCGAGACTCGTCTGTAAGAGTACCCTGCCCCACTGCTGTCTGTTCCAACGTCGATGGTTTTGGCAGAACGCCATCCTGGCCCGGCGATGACGTGGTGTGAGGGGCACACGGACGACAGTTTTTCCTTGAGTGCAGGCGCACCTCACGCAGACGGACGGGTCAACCGTCATGCGACTTATGGTGACGTTGGTAGCGGCCCTGAGGTTGCCTATCAACGTCCTGCGGGTGATGGTTCGGTGACGTAGAGCCAAGACCTGGAGGTAGCGATCGTCTCTTCGATCTGTACATCTTGGCCGCCCAGACCGAGGTCGCTCATCAGTACTTCCGGTAGTCTGGAAGCGTTGGTGGAGCCGCTGAATAACAGAGTGGCTAACTCCTAGCCGTCTGGAAACTTCTCTGCCGGAAACGCCGTCCTGCAGCCATCCAGCGCCCGTCCTCGATCCACTGTTGTCAGTTTCGTTCTTGGAGGCATGCTTAATCAGAGCTCTGGTGCGCGCCCCTAAATACCATTCCTGTGCAACTTTCGTTGAGAAGTGTTCAGTATAAGCCATGGTTTGCTCGTGCAAATATGCCAAAAACTACTGCAATACTGCTTCTTCAGCTAAATTCGAGCAAAGTTTCAAGAAAGTCTCGTGTTTTGACAAACCTTTTCACTGCCCCTAAAACGGTGTTGCTGAACTGCAATTCTTGCAAACATGGTCAGGACGTGCAGCAGTGGGAAAGGCTTTGGGAAAACCCAAGTTGACCATTTTTTCGTCACGCGGTGTTGCAATGAAAAAATACAACGGAAAGCTGCTGAAATCAGAGGCCGGTGTCGTATATAATACTGTCGCTCATAAAATCGGTCGCAGCGACAGTATTTCCGGGAAATACTGCATTTTATGGACAGCTAAAATATTCTATAGGACATTTTTCGTGGAAAGTTGCCCGCCAAACAAATTTTTTCCAGCAAATTTTGTCCTGCAACAAAATTTAAACGGAAAGCTGCGCTCGATAAAAATTCCACGCACAGAAATTAATACACCCCCCCCCAAAACTTTATTTCGCATGAATGAAAAGGGGAAAAAAAAACGGGGTTTCAAATGAAAACGTTTTGTTTCGGAAACCCCAAAATTTTGGGGATTCTCTGCCCACAGGGTGCGGGAAAAACCCAAAAGCCATTTATTTATTTTTTCCCCAAAAAAGGGTTTAAATTGACAAAAATTGAAAAATGGGGGCCCTCATTAAAAAAATAGGGGAGGGTTAAATGAATGTAAAAAAATTTAAATTCTAGTTTTCTTTGTACCAGGCTTTTTTAAATTTTTGGGTTTTGGGATATGCACCCCTGAAAAGATCTTGCTAGTTTCAGAGTTGGGGTTTTTTCTCAAAAGGGACCATTACGTAAGAAAACCGACCAAAAAAGACACCATGAACCTTGTTGCCCCATTGGTATCAAGGGAGGAAAATGAAAGCTGAAGTCTAAAATTTTTCCCCTTTCTCTCTTTTTTCACACCCCCCACACAACCCCCAAAAACCCCACACACACACCCCACAACACACACACACACAAAACAACACACCACACACACACACACACACGGGAAAGAAAAGAAGAGAGAAGGAGAAAGAGAAGAGAGGGGAAGAAGAGAAGAGAAGGGGAGAGAGAGAGGGGAAGAGAGGAGATTCTGCGCTTTTCTTTTATTTCCCATGACCACAAAAGGGTAACAAAAAAGCAAAATAAAAAAAGCAAGAACACGGATACTCGTTGTTTTTTTCCCCTTTTAATTCCCGTAAAAAATGGCCCTTTGCAACCCAGATGACCACACCAAAAACTACCACAACAAACAAAATTAAAGGGGAAGGAGGGTGGGGGTTTATGAAAGAAAGCAATAAAGTGATCCCACTTTTTAACTAAACTGCAACAAATATTTAAAACAAATTTCTTTTAAAAAAATTGGGTCTTTCCCTAAATCGTTCTGTTTAAATCGAAATGACTTTAATATTTGGGGAAACAGGTATTTTTTTAAATTCATTTAAATAATTTTTCTTTTTCTCCACACATTTATTTTTTATTCACTATTTTTCCCATTATTTATTCTTTTATCTATCTATTTATAAATTTTTTTTTCCCATGCCATAAAAAATTTGCCCATAAAACATCCTGCCCTAAAAACATGTTACATAAATCAGTTGAGAGCCGGTTATAAAAGGGCAGAATATGAATCATGTAAACAAAATTCAACCTTTTGGGTAGCTTTTTTAAACACTACTGTCAGGGGGGGCAGGGAATTTTTCCCTTTTGTGAATAATTATTTTTAAGGGGTAGAAAAATCGCCTATAAAGTCATATTTGTAATACGACAGGAATAGGGCAAAAACATGCTGGTTGGAAAAAAACCCACCAAAAAATTTCCGGGTTTTTGGAGTGGGAAAAAGCAAGCGAAACAAATACTTTTTCCTTACGGGGGAAAAAGAGCTTGCGTAGGGGATCTTACATGGGGGAAATTGCCCTGCCCATGGACAAGGGTTTTTTCCTTGCAAAAAAAAAAAAAAAGGATAGGAAAATTAGACCGCCCATGTACCGATAAATGCCCTTGACTTTTTGAGACAGGGAGCAGAAACATGATTTTTCTGATATAGTCAAGAAGTCAAACGGGTCGTACTTTCCAAAAAAAGGCCAAAATTTTTTTGTATTTGTGTTTCCCCAGAAAAAAAGGGGAATTTTGGGCTTTTTTTCTTTATATAAAAAGGAAAATTTTCCCTTTTTTTGGTTTGGACTGGGGAAATGGCGATACCCCTCCCGGGAATATTCTATTTTAAATTACAAAATATTACCCAGAAACACGGCCCCGACGTTTTAAAGGTTTCCACTGCCCCGCACCCCAACCACTGGAAATGGGTTCAACGATCGTTTTTTTTTATTTTAAAAAGGCTATAACCCATGAATCCAAGATCACATAAACCCATCAAAAGGGAGCCACCCCAAAAAATTCTCCATCCCCAAACCCCCAGCATCCTGACTTGCCCCTCATCAGATTTGGTTTCCCTCCTCATCGAAAAAAACCCTTTTGTCTGAAGGAATTTTCAGCCCTCAGGCAAAAACCGTTTGTGGGGAAATTTAAACCGGGAATCCAAAGGGAAAACAAATTTTTTCTGAAAAAACGAGGGAATTTTTCTGTTACAAGTGAAGCTGAAAAACTACTTTTAAAAAATGTAAATCCGTCATAAATTTTTAGGCATTAAAACCCAATGATAGTGGGATACCCACAGTTATTGTAGAACACCACGATCAGAAAAAAACCTTAAGAAGCAAATGACAGCAAACCCCAGGGCGGAAAAAACCCACAAACACCCCCCCTGAAAATTACAATTTTTAACTTCAAAATAAAATGATATTGGGAATTCAAAAAAAAAAAGACACAAAAACTCATACCCCTTAAGTACTCGTCTTTGGGAAAATTGAACCCTTTCTATTAAACATTTAAATATTTAAACCACAAAATCATAAAAAAAATTATAAAACAAATCACTTATAAAAGTAATGACTTTAAGGATAAATAAGGGAAAATATCAAAGGATAAACTACCCATAAACATGTTTTAAGGGTTAATGAACAAACAACATTAACCAATACCCGGGTAAATTCCCAATAATAAATTTTAACAAAACAACTAAAAAAACAGATCCACTCACAAAGTAAATCCATTTTTAAAAAGATAGGCATTAAACAAACTTATATGCAAGACCCAATTGCAACTTTAAAAGAATTTTGAAGAAAAGGGGGCTTTAAAAACCCAAAACCAATAAAAAACCAAATTTGTATAAAACAATTACAATAAAGATTACCCCCATGAAGTGAATACTTTCGAACGAAACAACAGAAAAGACCTCATAAAGTAAATGACATTAGAACCTGCAACCGAAATGACCTCATAAGTAAAATGACCCAGAACTCTCATCACATTGCCCTTCCCAATGAAGTGAATGAAAAGGGGGAACCCAAAATCAGTAATAAACCAAAGAAAATTTAGTGCCCTTAGAACCCACATCAAATTTGCCCATAAAAAAGGAATGACTTTGGGAAACTCCACAAAATTGCCTCGTAAAGTGAATGACTTTAAAACCCTCTTCATTAATGCCCCATAAAAGTAAATGACATTGGAACTGAAAAACAAAAATGACTTCGTGAAGGGGAATAAACTTTAAAAACCCACATCCTTTAATGACCACTAAAAACGAATCCCATCAAACCCCTCATCATAAGGGCCCTTCATGAAGTAAAACGACTTTGGAAACCCCCAAAAGAGTAAATGACCTAAATGAAGGAATGACTTTAAAAAAAAAACCCACATCATAACAAACCTAAAGTGAACAAAATTTGGGAACCCACATCAGAAATACTTAATGAAATAAAACGAAAATGGAACCCTCCTCAGTAATCACCTCTTTAAATGAATAAACATTGTAACCCACATCATAATGCCCTTTCGGAAGTGCATGCCCTTAAACCCCTCATCAAAATTGATTTTGGGAAGTAAAAGGCCCTTTGGGAACCCTCATCAAAAATGACTTTGTGAAGTAAATGACAAAAGTACCCCCACATCATAATGACCTCATGAATTGAATTAAAAAGGAACCACATCATAATGACCCCCATGAAGGAAGGGACTTTGGAACCCACCCCAGAAAAGACCTCATAAAGGGAATGACTTTTAAAACCCCACATCAGTTGCCCTCGGGGAAGTAAAATGACATTGGAACCCACAACAGAAATGACATCATAAAGTAAAATAAACTTTAAAAACCCCACATCAGTAATGACCTCATAATTTGAATGACTTTTGGAAAACCCACATCTAATGACCTGGGAAGGGCATAAACACGGGAAAACCCACACCAGAATCACCGGTGAAGTGAATCAAATTTTAACTCAAAACATTAATGACCTCGTGAATTTAATGCCCATTGTAAACCCCACATCATTTTTAAACGTGGGTAGAGTAAATTTACCTTTCCCTTGCGCCCCCTGCAAACCCCTTTGTAAAATTAAATGATATATCCCCCCCAACATGGGATTTCCCCCGTAAATTAAATTTCCCCTTTAAACCCAAACCCCAGAAAAAAAATCCAAAAAGGGTCATGGTAAATTAAAATTGAGAATGTTCTCTTGAAGAAAAGGGAAAATTTTGAACCAAATAAAGTAAACTCCGATAAATTAAAAATGCCCAATTTGGAACCTACTAAAAAAAAACTCCCCCGTGAAGTGAGTAACTTTGAAACCCCAAAACATTGAATTTCCCAGTGAATGGCTTCCCAACCTACATCAGTAAACTTTTTGGGAAAAGTGAATACATCTGAACCCACTTAAAGGAACTCCTTGGTATGCCCGGGGGTGTGGTTGTGTTTTGTGTTGTGTGTGTGTGGTGGTTTGTGTGTGGGTTTTGGGGTGTGTGTGTGTGTTGGGGTGTGTGGTGTGTGTTTTGTTTTGGGGTGGGGGTGCGTGCGGGGGGTGTGCTTTATATTGCGTTATTTTCCATGGAGTAAAAATTTTTAAACCACGAAAAAGGGACATTTTTTTTTTGATTTTCAATTTAATCCCTTTTCCTGGGAAAACCATTTTTTGGGTTTTTGATTCTGCACATACTCTGCATGCAAAACCCCTGACCTCTTTTTACCGTTGTGCCTCCTTTCCTTTTGGTAAAAGACCACAGCCCCTGCCCGGGGTGTATGGCTCACCCCCTCTAAACCCCAAAAGGCCAAAAAATTTTCATGTTGTAAAAGCACATGTTTTTTTTTTTGGGCAATCGCATGCTTTTTTGGCAGGGGTCACTCACACACACATTTATCTTTTTATTACACCAACACACCCCACACCACACACCACACACACAACACACAACACACCCCACACACACACACACACACACACTCTCTCCTCTCCTCCTCTCCTCTCTTCTTTTTTGTGTGTGTGTGTGTGTTTTGTGTGTTGTGTTGTGGGGGTGTTTGTTTTGGGTGTGTTGGGGTGTGTTGTGTGTGTGTGGTGGTGTGTTTTATCTTCCCCTGTTTTTTCCTGTCTTCTGCCCTGTCTGCCCCCTTCCTCTCCCCCCTCTCTCCTTCTTCTCCTCTTTTCCCCTTCTCTCCCCTTCTCTCCCCCCGTCATCAAAAAAACCACCCCCAAATTCTAAACGTTCACCCAAATCCCCATTTCCCCTAGTTTTTAGAGGACACAATAAAAATTTTAACTGTATTTCCCTGCAGAGTTGTTTTCCCATCCTTTTAAAACCCCCAAGTAAGGTGGGGATTTTTCTCGGCTTAAAAAACCCTGTCTACCCCGCATTTAAAAGGGGTGCATGACTCGTTCAGCAAAATGAACCGGGGGAAATAGGGGGAAAAACCCCTCGCCTACCGTCATGAAAGCCCTCCAAAACACGGCGAATTTCTGAATTTTTCCCTGCCGTCGGCCAGAAAGGCCTTTGGAACTCTAACCACGTTTTCACCCCTTGTTCCTGAACTGACCCCACTATCAAAACGATGAGTGAAAATTAACGGGGAAATAAAAAAAGAAAAAGAAAAAAGGGGTTTAACCCTTTTGCCCGTCTGTTTTTGGTGTCGTGTTCAAGGCTTTTGTTTGTTCGTTCTTTTTTTTCTCTTCAACCTCTTCCTTTTCCTGTCCAACCCCCTTTAAACGGGGGGGATGATCTAAAGCGCTTATTTTTTTGGGACTAAACAATACACAGAATCCCCTGTGCACTTGTTTTTCTGCGCAGCTAAAAGAACCCTAAGCATAAAGGGGCCCTTTCCCTTGGGGAAATTCTGTCGAACATCAAATGTGAAAGGTCAAGAAATAACATAGCCCGGTCAAAAAACAAAACACTTTAAAAACAAAAAAAAAAAAAAATTTTTCGATTCATACGTGCGCCCTGGGGGGCCTCACGATAAATTTTTTAAAAAAACGATGAAAACCCAACACAACAAAAACCCCAAACACAAACCCAACACAACACAACAAAAAGCAACATAATACAACATAACGCAATGTCCCACAATACAAAAATAAAACAAAACACAATATATTCAATGCAAAGTCGAGTAATGCTATGCAATCGAATACAATACAATACTAAGAAATGCAATAGAAAATTGCACCATGCAATACACTGCAAAAAAATACAAAGCAAAGTCCCTTTAAGGCACGCAACGCAACGCGAACAATGGGAAAAGGGTAAAAACGACGCAAAAACAATTCAAAACCCCAAAGAAATACCCCAAAGGGACAGTAAAATACAAAACAGTCCCCATGAGGAAAAAAAAAGTCTATACTCGGGAATCTTTCTTTCATCAACTGCCATGATTTTGCCCAAAACTTATCGCAAAAAACGTCCCCAAAACCTGGGACACTATAACCCGATTTCTCCCCTAAAATCTAACTGTCCCAAAGTCCATTGCTCTATTTGTACCTGACAGTATTTGTTATTTTTCTGTACCTCTTTTGTCTCCTACCAAATAAAATTAAATTTGGTTTTTCGTAATCTATACATCTTCCGGGGAACGCTTTTAACAATGTTTTGCAAAGCCAATTAAAACCCCTTTTATTCACTACCGCTTAAAAATGTTGGCAAAAAACGAGTACATCTTCACCACCCCGACACAAAAGTAAAGCCATACTCTTACACTTTTTTTTGTACACCACCTACTACAAAAGTAAAAATCTTTAAAAACCTCTTTCATCCACAGCCCAAAAATGTTTAAATGTTTTTTCTTTGGTTTCCCGCATCTGTTTAAAACGTAAGCGTTAAAAAGCGTTCATCTCTGTTTTTCCATCCTTACAATGCTATTTTCTTTTGTGCATCTGCCCATCTTCCTCCGTGACAATGTTTTGGGACAGATTTTCTCCTTCTGCTCTCTTCCCCCCGTCACAATGTTAGTTTTCAGGGTTTTTTCCACCTTTTTAACTTCCACCCACACAATGTAACTTTTAAAATTTAAATCTCTAGTCCACCCCTTTCTCAGAAATTTCCTACAAGTTGTACTTCTCTCCCCAAACCACTCGTCATAACCAGCAGTACATCTTCCGTCCACCCAACCCCTGATAGGTTACTATAAATTTTGTAACCCTTTTCCCGTTTTTCCCATTTTTCCCCAATGATATTTTTACTCTATAAAACTCTGTCCGCCCCCATTTCACAAAGTCCCGTTTTACCTGAATCTCAATCTGTCCAATTTTCTGTAACAAGTTCCGATTCACTTGTCACAATGATAGCCTGCTTTTTCCAACTCCCCGGGCCACGTGTCACAAGCCTGGACAAAGCAGTCACACTGCTAACTCTTCTCTGCCATCTCCCCGTACTCACCTGCACTTGGGGGGGGGGGGGAGGGGGGGAAATTTTGGGGGTTGGTTGAATGTGTTTTTTTATGGGTATGTTAAAAACTCCCACCCCCCGTCACAATGCTAGCTCTGTTTTTCCCCCTTCCCTCCCCATGTCCAATTTTTCCCTGGAAACCACCCGGTCCCCAATTTTCCTAAACCTTTCCTTTTTCCTTTTCCTGTACTCCACCTGTCACAATATTTGCTCTGCTCTGTCCCTTTTCCTTTCCACCGTCAAAAATGTACCTGCTTTTGTCCCCTCTCCCTGTACCCCCACCGGGCACAATGTACTCTGCTTTTTCCATCTCCCCCGCCCCCCCCTGCACAATGGTAGCTCTGCTTTTCCACCCCTGACTTTCCCCCTGTCCAAAGAACCCCTGCTTGGCCCCTTCCTCCCGTACTCCCCCTGTCACAATGAGCTTGCCCCTTTTTCCCCTCCCCGACTTTCCCCTTGTCCCCAATTTAGCTTCCTTTTCCCTCTCCCCAAAAATCCCATTTACAAATGGGGTTTCTCCCCGTTTTTTGGTTTTCCCCCCTGAACCCCTTGTTTTAAAAAATGGGTTTTTAACCCCTTTAAAGGGGCCCAAATCCAAAAAAAGGGGGGCCCCAAACCCTTGGCCCACCGAAGCCCGGGAACAAAAAGTTTTAAAGGGGCGAACCGCCCAAAAAAAAACGAAAAATTCCTGGGACTGGAACCGGGGGTGGGAAGGGGAAGAAAAGCAGGGGACCCCAAATGGAAAAGGAAAAAAAGGTTTTTGGGGCGGGACCCTTTTAAGAGAAAAACCCAAACCCTTAATTATAAAAAACCCCAAAAAACACCAACCAAACCCCACCCCCCACAAAACACCCCCACAACCCCCACCAAAAAACCCCCCCACACACACACACACACACACACACACATCCCCCCCCACACACACCCACACACACACACACACCAAAAAACACACCCCCCACACACACAACCCCACACACCCCCACCTTTTTTAAAAAAAAAAAAAACTTTTGGAGGCTGTCAGTTTTCCGTCCTTCTGATACTTTTTTTACCCCATTTATTTTTTTGAAGGGATGGGCCCCCCCCCAAACTTTTGGAAAATTTCCCTTTTTTTGGGGGGTTATTTTTTGTTTGGGTTTTGTGTGCTCTTTTGCGTCATGTCTGCCCAGGGGCATTTGGTTCCCTAAGCAGCCCTTCTTTGGGGTGATTTTTCCCTTTTGGGGCAAGAAATTTCCTACTTGTGTATTTTTATTTTTTTACTGTTCCCCCCCATTTTATATTTACTTTCATTTATTTTGTTAAATCTCGAGTTTTGGATCAGTTCATCATCAACAGTTCCCATGTTCTGTATTGCCGATCGCAATGTGAACCCGTTGGATCTTTGAGTGGGGCCGACAGGAGAAACATGTATGACTTGCCTTTGTTCAGGTCCAACTCAGAAGTCTGTTAAGCAGCTTCTGAGCCAGGTGTCCGGTATCCCTTTTGTACACCCCCTGCCAGTCATGTGAGTTCAATGAGGCATGTTTGCACGGAATTTGAGCTTCAGAATGCGACTGTTTTCAAAGAACCGGGTTTCTTGTATTCTAACCTTTTCGTTTCCAGTTCATCGAAAAGGATTATTACATAAGGAAAGATGCTTTTAAATGTATTTCAGGTTTTTTTTGTTTCTTGCTTCTCCTCCACTCCAGTCTTTGATGAAAAAAAAGTAATTTCTGGATAGAAGCCGGAGCATCGGAGTTGGTGGAACGATCGACTCGTGATCCTGGTTGTCTAGAAGTGTCGTGTTCAATCTCGTCCGGCCATTTCAGCTCAAAGAGATTTATTTCCCTCGATGTAAATACTGGTTGTGTACTCCGTATCCCGAAAAGACCCTCCGGTGATACTATATACCGAAGTTCGCTGTGTGAAAACTCAAACATCATCTTTCACACACACAAAAATCTCGACACTAATTTTCGGAGGAGATGGCTAGCTTGGCCGTTGGTATGGATGACAAGCATACACACTACATGCACCGTCTGTGAAAAAAAAAATCAACAGAATGAATCAATAAAAACCTGAGTGATTGGTACTCGAATGGATGACACGGGAAGCTGCAGAATGCAGCACTAGCAGTCAGCTCTTCCGTATGCTCCACCCAGGTAGGCAACCCGTCATGTGAACAAGAACGTGGACTGAAAAGCGCGTTGAGCTTGTCTTTATCGGAGGATTGGCGCTATATAAGTACTCTTAGCGACAACAGTAATAATACTGATAACTGTAATAGAAGCTTTAGACAGCGACGCATGTTTCCCGTCCTGTGAGCTATTAAGGGAGATCGTCAGATAGGCTACTGACGGCACAACGTCGGGTGGGTTCGCGCTCCTCCCCTTCTGAAGGAGCAGTTCACGTCCACCCTGACGTCAGCCGGATTGCCTGCCATGGGCAGTTCCCCTGTGTCTCCCAGCCAGTTCCTACCAGCTGGTGTTGACGGATCTACGTCGATCCGTTTTTCTGCACTACGACACGGGTAACACTTATTTGACTAACAATGAAAACTGCAGGGGAATAAATTCTCCAGAGAGGAAACTGAGTGGCGAGAAAACAAGCCAGAAATGAGGCGTGGAGAGTGTATGGAGATCTAAATTTGAGTCGAGACTGTGTTAGTGTGAGTGTGGCTTTCTTTTTGTTTCCCGTCTCTTTCTTGTGGCTTGTTAGCCTAATCCTTTGTGTTCATTGCCTTGTTTGCAAGATGAAAGAAAGAATGTAATAGTTAGCCGATTTGTTTTAGAAACTGTGGGGTCCCGTGTATTTGAGAGAGAGAGAGAGAGAGAGAGAGAGAGAGAGAGAGAGAGAGAGAGAGAGAGAGAGACAGAGACAGAGACAGAGAGACAGAGAGACAGAGACAGAGATAGAGAGAGAGAGAGAGACAGAGACAGAGAGAGAGAGAGGGGGGGTTGGGGGTTGGGGTGGCTGTTATGAGTGTCTGCTGAAACCTTGCAATGAGATAGTTATTCAGATCAGCTGAGGTTTGTTGCTTCTGAATGTTGAATGATTCATTTAGAAAGGTTTCCGTGTTGGGCAGAGTAGTTATGAATTCCAAAGATGAGCATTGGGTAATGTGGAAATCCCTCTAACCACCTCTTGGTAACCGTCTCTTTTCAGTTTGATATGTAGTAACTTGGCATAGGCAGACTTCAGGGATAGGGCTGACGGACGATCCAGTTTTTTGACGCTGCTGAGCAATGTTATTCACTGCTGCTGTACCGCTTGCGATCTTTCTTGAGCATTCTTTCACGCCTTGTAGATCAGACCGTCATCTGCTAGTGTCAACGCTCGAACAATGCCATTTCCATTGAAGTCTGCAAAACCATGAGTTTTCTTGGTCCATTGTTTTTGTCAGTGGTTTTTCCTTTTTCTAGAATTCTTCATATACTTCGTAGGCAAAAGTGGCTGCATGTTCCCACATACATTTATCCGCTCTATAGCCTATGGATTTGCCTGTTTTCGATGTATCTTGCAAATTTCCATGTTATCATGCGTTCGATGAACTGTCTACTATATTTTGCATATAAGTATGCGGTAACTGCTAAACTGATTATGTTCGGTTCCTGGTGCGTGTGTGTGTAAGTGTGTGTGTGTGTGTGTGTGTGTGTGTGTGTGTGTGTGTGTGTGCGTGTGTGTGTGTGTGTGTGTGTGTGTGTGTGTGTGTGTGTGTGTGTGTGTGTGTGTGTGTGTGTGTGTGTGTGTGCGTGCGTGCGTGCGTGCTTGCGTGCGTGCGTGTGTGTGTGTGTGTGTGTGTGTGTGTGTGTGTGTGTGTGTGTGTGTGTGTGTGTGTGTGTGTGTGTGTGTGTGTGTGTGTGTGTGTGTGAAATCAAGTCAAAATTATCGTTACTGACGAATAATGAATAAGCTACACGTTTTCTGTTTTATCCTGGCCTCAGAGAAAGGAAATGTCAATTACAATGATATGAAAATGGGAAGAGAACAAATACGAAAGAACATATATGAAAAAATACAAAATAATGAGAACACTGAAAACATCTAATAAGTATCACATACCAATGAGTACATACTTCATTTAATATTCTAATATGTATAGCATATCAAAAAGCGCGTGTGTGTGTGTGTGTGTTTAATCAGTTTCGGTCAACATACCGTTATCACGAGCCCAGGAGTCCCTTTAGCATGATGGGGTGTGAAGGTGAAGACTTCGATGCACTGAGTACCGTTCTTGAATGAGACGATGATTTTCCCGGCGGGCGTTCTTTCCTTGCACAAAAAGTCGTCTATGATCGGGCTACTTGCGATCCATGGTTCGCCCCCTTCCTGGTAAAGCGGCATAACAGATGTGTATGACAAAGTTTAAACATCGTCCTTTCATATTCAGTTTCATCAGCATAGATTTCAATGTTCAAATACGACACTGTCCTAATGTTTTTAAGCAGTACATTGAAGAATATAATGCTAAAATTAACTATAATCTAACATTGTTCAATAGTACCTGGAACGCATATAAACCAATTGTCTTTCTATAAACAGCAGTTTTCTAAACGAGAAAGGGAGAAAAGAAAGGGGAATAAAAGGTAAAAAAAAATTCTACTCTCAAACACAACAATGATTGTTGTGATCTTAAAATTAATTCAAATGTGCCTCTGTAGAATTTTCTATTGAATGGACGATTGCCTCGATCTAAAAATATTTAAGGGACTAGGGAAGGATAAAGAGAGAAAAGAAAAATGTATTGTTCTTTCCACCCTTCCCAAGTTAATATTATGCACAAATTATTTCCGGTCTTCTTCTTTTCAAAGCCTATGGCGATGATTATTGATACAGGGCTGTGTTATATGTATACCTATATATATGTACGTATACATGTATGTATGCATAGACGTATATATGCATATATGTTTGCATCTCTCTCTCTCTCTCTCTCTCTCTCTCTCTCTCTCTCTCTCTCTCTCTCTCTCCTCTCTCTCTCTCTCTTTCCCTCTTTATGTGTGTGTGTGTGTGTGTGTGTGTGTGGTGTGTGTGTGTGTGTGTGTGTGTGTGTGTGTGTGTGTGTGTGTGTGTGTGTGTGTGTGTGTGTGTGTGTGTGTGTGTGTGTGTGCGCGCGCAAATGTGTTTATGTTTATGTGTATATAAGTGAAAGTATGTATACGTGGATATATATTGACTTGTTTTTTGTTATCGTTTAGTTGACTTTTTCTGCAGCACCTGGAACGGAAATAGTTGTGATTTGTCTCTGCGCACTGTCCTCTTTTTGCGCGACTGTCAACTCTTGTAACTTTGCATTAAAAAAACAACAACAACAACAACAATAACAAAAAAAAAAACGTTTTGAAGATACCAAAGAAAAAAAAGAGCTAGCATTGTGACAGGTAGACCAGGAGATGGAAGAGCAGAGCTGGCATTGTGACAGGGGGACCAGGAGATGGACAGAGCAGAGCTAACATTGTGACAGGTGGAGTACAGGGAGATGGACAGAGCAGAGCTAACATTGTCACAGTTGGAGTACAGGGGGATGGACAGAGCAGAGCTACATTTTGGGCAGGTAAAGTACAGGGAGAGGACAGAGCAAGCTAGCATTGTGGGCAAGGTGGAAACCCAAAGGGGATGGACATAGCAGAGCTAGCATTGTGACAGGTGGAGTACAGGGAGATGGACATAGCAGAGCTAGCATTGTGACAGGTGGAGTACAGGAGATGGACAGAGCAGAGCTAGCATTGTGACAAGGTGGACCAGGGAGATGGACAGTGCAGAGCTAGCATTGTGACAAGGTGGAGTACGGAGATGGAGAGAGCAGAGCAAGCATTGTGACAGGTGGTACAGGGAGATGGAGAGAGCAGAGCTGCAAATTTTGACAGGTGGACCAGGGAGATTTGACAGAGCAGAGCTAGCATTTTGACAGTGGAGTACAGCGAGATGGAGAGCAGAGCTAGCATTGTGACAGGTGGACCAGGGAGATGGACACAGCAGAGATAAATCTGACAGGGGATCAGTGAGATGGACAGAGCCGAACTGCTATTGTTACAGAGCAAGCTAGCATTTTTAAAGGTGGAGTAGAGGGAGATTGACCCGTGCAGAGCTACATTGTGACAGGTGATGTCAGGAGATGGACAGAGCAGAGCGAGCATTGTGACAGGTGGAGTTTCAGGGAGATTGACAGTGCAGAGCTAGCATTGTGACAGGGGGAATATAGAGGGGGATTGACAGTGCAGAGCTAGCATTGTGACGGTGATGTACAGGGAGATGGACAGAGCAGAGCAAGCATTGTGACAGTGGAGTACAGGGAGATGACAGTGCAGAGCTAGCATTGTGACAGGTGGGAGTACAGGGCGATTGACAGTGCAGAGCTAGCTTGTGACAGGTGATGTACAGGAGATTGACAGAGCCGAGCGAGCTTGTGACAGGTGGGTACAGGGAGATTGACAGTGCAGAGCTAGCATTGTGACAGGTGGAGTAGAGGGCGATTGACAGTGCAAGCTAGCATTTTGACAGGGGATGTACAGGGAGATGGACAGGCAGAGCGAGCATTGTGACAGGGGGAGTACAGGGAGATTGACAGTGCAGAGCTTGCATTGTGACAGGAGGAGTACAGGGAATTGACAGTGCAGAGCTAGCATTGTGACAGGTGATGTACAGAGATGGACCGAGCAAGCGAGCATTGTGACAGGTGGAGTACAGGGGGATTGACAGTGCAGAGCTAGCATTGTGACAGGTGAGTACGGAGATTGACAGTGCAGAGCTAGCATTGTGACAGGGATGTACAGGGAGATGGACAGTGCAGAGCTAGCATTGTGACAGGTGGAATACAGGAGATTGACAGTGCAGAGATAGCATTGTGACAGGGGAAGTACAGGGAGATTGACAGTGCAGAGCTAGCATTGTGACAGGTGGAAGACAGGGAGATGGACAGAGCAGAGCTAGCATTGTGACAGGTTTGGGAAAACAGGGAGATGGACAGAGCAAGCTAGCTTGTGACAGGGGGAAGACAGGGAGATGGGCAGAGCAGAGCTAGCATTGTGACAGGGGGAATACAGGGAGATGGACAGGCAGAGCTAGCATTGTGACAGGTGGAATACAGGGAGATGGACAAGCAAGCAAGCATTGGGGACAGGTGGAGTACGGGAGATGGACAGAGCAGAGCTAGCAAATTTTGACAGGGGGGCCAGGGAGATGGACAGAGCAGAGCTAGCATTGGACAGGGGGACAGGAGATGGAAGAGCAAGCTAGCATTGTGACAGGTGGGTACAGGAGATGGACAGAGAATGCTAGCATTGTGACAAGCGGAACGGGAGATGGACAGAGCAGAACTAGCTTTGTGACAGGTGGAACAGGGAAATGGACAGAGCAGAGCTAGCATTGGGACAGTTGGAGTACAGGGAGAATGACAAGCAGAGCTAGCATTGTGACAGTTGGAGTACAGGAATGGACTGCAGAGCTAGCATTGTTGACAACGTGGAGTACAGGAAATGGACAGGCAGAGCTAGAATTGTTACAGGTGGTCTAGAGATGGGCAGAGCAGTGCTAGCATTGTGACAGGTGAAAAAAGGGAGATGGACAGAGCAGAGCTGGGATTGTGACAGGTAGACCCCGGGAGATGGACAGAGCAGGGCTAACATTGTGACAGGGGAGTACAGGGCAGAGCAAGAAATAGCTTTGTGCAGGTGGAACAGGGAAATGGACAGAGCAGAGCAGCATGTGGGTAGTTGGAGTACAGGGAGATGGATAGTTTCAGCACTGACAATTTTGACAGTTGGAGTACAGGGGGGTGGATAGAGCAGAACTAGCATTGTGACAGGTGGACCCCGGGAGATGGACAAGCAGAGCTAGCATTGTGACAGGTGGACCAGGGGGATGAGAGAGCAGAGCAGCATTTTGACAGGTGAAGTATAGGTAATGGACAGAGCAGAACTAGTATTGTGACAGGTGGAGTACAGGAATGGACAGAGCCGAGCTAGCATGGGGACAGGTGGTCCAGGGAGATCAACAGAGCAGATCTAGCTTTGTGACGGTGGAATACTGGGAGATGGACACAACAGAGATGCAATGTGACAGGTGGGGTACTGGGAATGGAGAGAGCAGAACTAGCATTGTGACAGGTTGCACCAGAGAGATGGACAGCTTAGAGCTAGCAATTTTGACAGGTGACCAGGTAGATCGACAGAGCAGATCTAACAATTTTGACAGGTGGTCCAGGAGATGGACAGAGCAATCTAGCATTGCGACAGGTTGGACCAGGGAGATGGATAGAGCAGAGCTAGCATTGTGACAGGGGGAATAGTGGGAGTTGGACCAAAGCAGATCTGGCATTGTGACAGGGCGACCAGGGAGGTGGACAGAGCAGAGCTAGCATTGAACAGTGGAATACTGGGAGATAGACAGAGCAGACTAGCATTGTCACAGGTTTTTACAGGTGGGTGGACAGAGAAGAGCCAGTATTTTGACAGGGGACAAGGGCGATGGACAGAGCAGAGTTAGCATTGTGACAGGTGGATCAGGGAGATGTACAAATCAGAGCTAGCATTGTGACAGGTAGACCATGGGGATGGACAAAGAAAAGCTAACATTGTGACAGGTGCAATAAAGGGAGTAGGACAAGCAGAACTAGCATTGTGACAGGTGGAGTACAGGGAGATGGACAGAGCCGAGCTAGCATTGTGACAGGTGGACCAGGAATGGACAGAGCCGAGCTGGAATTGTGACAGGTTAGACCAGGGGGATGGGCAGAGCAGAGCTAACATTGTGACAGGTGGAGGACAGGGAGATGGACAGAGCAGAACTGGCATTGTGACAACTGAGTACAGGGAGATGGACAGAGCAGAATTAGCATTGTGAAGGTGGAGGACAGGGGGGATTGACAGAGCAGAGCTAGCATTGTGATAAGTTTGGGCCAGGGAGATGGGCAGAGCAAGCTAGCATTGTGACAGGTGGAATACGGGAGATGGGCATAGCAGAGCTATCATTGTGACAGGTGGAGTACAGGGAGATGGAGAGAGCAGAGCTAGCATTGTGGGCAGGTGACCAATGAGATGGACTGAGCAGAGCTAGCATTGTGACAGGTGGACCAGGGGGATGGACAGAGCAGGACTACATTGTGACAGTTGGGGTAAAGGGAGGTGGACAGAGCAGAGCTAGCATTTTAACAGGTGGAGGACAGGGGGATGGACATAGCAAAACTAGCATTTTGACAAGTGGTGTACAGGGAGGTGGACAGAGCAGAATTAGCATTGTGACAGTTGGAGACAGGAGATGGACAAAGCATAGCTACATTGTACAGATGGTCCAAGGATATGGACAGAGCAGAGCTAAGCATTTTACAGGGAGAATACTGGGAGATGGACAGAGTAGAGCTAGCATTGTGACAGGTAGATACAGGGATGGAGAGAGCAGAGCTAGCATTGTGACATATGGAGTCCAGGGAAAAAGACAGAGCAAGCTAGCATTGTGACAGGTGGACCAGGGGGATGGACGGAGCAAGCTAGCATTGTGACAGGGGGACCAGGGAGATGGACAGAGCAGAACTAGCAATGTCCACAGGTGGAGTACATGGAGATGGACAGAGCAGAGCTAGCATTGTGACAGGTTGACTAGAGGGGGATGGACAGTGCAGAGCTAGCATTGTGATAGGTTTGAGTACAGGGAGATGGACAGAGAAGATCTAGCATTGTTAGAGGTGGACCAGGGGGATGGGCAGAGCAGAGCTAGAATTGTGTCAGTGGTCCAGGGAGATGGACAGAGCAGAGCTAAACCCTTGTGTCAGGTGGAGTACAGGAAAATGGAAAAATGATAGTTAGCATTGTGACAGGCAGAGCCCAGGGGGATGGACTCAGGGGAGCTAAACATTGTGACAGGTGGTCAGGAAGATGGAGATAGCACAACTAGCATTGTTACAGGTGGAGTAAAAGGGGGATGGACCTAGCAGAGTTAGCATTGAACAGGGGGAGTAGAAGGAGAATGACGGGGGCAGAGCTAGCATTGGGGACAGGTGTAATACAGGGTGATGGACAGAACAGAGCTAGCATTGTGACAGTTGGAGTAGAGGGAGATGGACAGAACAGGGGCTAGCATTGTGACAGGTGGAAGACAGGGAGATGGACAGAGCAAGCTAGCATTGTAACAGATGGCGATCAGGGAGATGAACAGTGCAAGCTAGCATTGTGACAGATGGAGTACAGGGAGATGGACATTTGCAGAATTGCATTGTGACAGATGAGTACGGGAGATGGACAGTGAGAACTAGCATTGTGACAGGTGGACCAGGGAAAGGGACAGAGCAGATCTAACATTGTGACAGGTGGAGTAAAGGGAGGTGGACAGGGCAGACTGCTTGTAACAGTTGGAATACAGGGAGATGGACATAGCAGAACTAGCATTTTGACACGTGGAGTACAGGGAGTTGGACAGAGCAGAATTAGCATTGTGACAGTCGGAGGACAGTGAGATTGACAAAGCAGAGCTAGCATTGTGACAAGTGGAATACAGGGAGATGGACAGAGCAGAATTAGCATTGTGACAGTTGGAGTACAGGGGGATGGACAAAGCAGAGCTAAAACATTGTGACAGGGGGGGCCCAAAGGGGATGGGCAGAGCAGAGCTATCATTGTGACAGGTGGAATACAGGGAGATGGACAGAGCAGAGCTTTCATTGTGAAAGGTGGAGTACAGGGAGATGGAGAGAGCAGAAACTAGCATTTTGACAGGTGGACCAGGGAGATGGACAGAGGAGAGCTAGCATTGTGACGGTGGACCAGGGGGATGGGCAGAGGAGAACTGGCATTGTGACAGGTGGAGTACAGGAGATGGACAGAGCAGAGCACATTGTGATAATGGTCCAGGGAGAGGACAGAACAGAGCCCAGCATTTTGACAGGTGGAATAATGGAGATAGACATAAGCAAAATTTCATTGTGAAAGGTGGAGTAAAGGGAGATGGAGAGAGCAGAGCTAGCATTTTTGACAGCTGGACCAGGGAGATGGACAGAGAAGAGCTAGCAATTTTTACAGGTGGATCAGGGAGATGGACAGATGAAACTGGCATTGTGACAGGTGGAGTACAGGGAATGGACAGAGCAGAGCTGGCATTGTGACAATTGGCGTACAGGGAGATGGACAGTGCGAGCTAGCATTGTGACAGGTGGATCAGGAGATGGACAGATGAGAACTGGCATTGTGACAGGTGGACTAGAGGGAGATGGACAGTGCAGAGCTAGCATTGTGATATTTGAGTACAGGAGATGGACAGTGCAGAGCAAGCATTGTGATATGTTGAGTACAGGGAAGAGGGCAGAGCAGAGCTAACGATGTGACAAGTGGAGTACAGGGAGATGGACAGAGCAGAATTAGCATTGTGACAGGTGGAAGACAGGGAGATGGACAGAGCAGAGCTAGCATTGTGACAGGTGGGAAAATTTGGGGGATGGACAAGCAAACTAGCAATGTGACAGGTAGAGTACAGGGAGATGGGGATAGCAGAGCTAGCTTGTGACATATATGGAGTACAGGGAGATGGACAGAGCGAGCGAGCTTTGTGACATATGGAGTACAGGGAGATGGATATAGCAGAGCTAGCATTGTGACAGGTGGAATACTGGGAGATAGGCATAGCAGAACTTTCATTGTTAAATGTGGAGTACAGGGAGATGGAGTGAGCAGAGCTAGCATTTTGACAGGTGGACCAGGGGTATGGACAGAGGGGAGCTAGCATTGTTACAGGGGGACCAGGAGATGGACAGAGAGAACTGGGATTGTGACAGGTGGAGTACAGGGAGATGGCCAGAGCAGAGCTGGCATTGTGACAGGTGAAGTTTCAGGAGATGGACAGTGCAGAGCTAGCATTGTGACTGGTGGACCAGGGGGGATGGACAGAGCAAAACCGGTATTGTGCATGGAGTACAGGGAGATGGACAGAGCAGAGCTAGCATTGTGACAGGTGGAGTACAGGGGGATGAACAGTGCAGATTGGCACTGGATAGGTTGAGTACAGGGAGATGGACAGAGCAGAGCTAGCAATGTGACAGGTGGGCCGGGGAGATGGATAGAGCACAACTACATTGTTACAGGTGGAGTACAGGGAAAATGGAAAAATGAGAATTAGCATTGTGCAGGCAGAGTACGGGAGATGGACACAGCAAAGCTAGCATTGTGACAGGTTGATCCCGGGAGATGGAGAGAGCAGAACTAGCATTGTGACATGTGGAGCAGAGGGGGAATGACAGAGCAGAGCTAGCATTGTACAGGGGGAAGACAGGGAGATGGACAGAGCAGAGCTAGCATTGTGACAGGGGGAAGACAGGGAGATGGACAAGCAGAGCCAACGATGTGCCAAGTGGAGTACAGGGGTATGGGCAAAGCAGAATTAGCATTGTGACAGGTGGAAGACGGGGAAAACGGACAAAGCAGATCTAGCATTGTGACAGGTTGGGCCAGGGAGATGGACACAGCCGAGCTAGCATTGTGACAGTGGAGTACAGGAGATGGGCAGAAACAGAGCTAGCATTGTGACAGGTGGAGTCCAGGGAGATGGACAGAGCAGAGCTAGCAATTTTGACAGGTGGACCAGGGGGATGGACAGAGCAGAACTAGCAATGTCACAGGTGGAGTACATGGAGAGGACAGAGCAGAGCTAGCATTGTGACAGGTTGACTAAGGGAATGGACAGTGCAGAGCTAGCATTGTGATAGGGTTTAGTACAGGGAGATGGACAGAGAAGAACTAGCATTGTTAGAGGTGGGACCAGGGTGATGGACAGAGCAGAGCTAGAATTGTGTCAGTGGTCCAGGGGGATGGACAGAGCAGAGCTACCATTGTGTCAGGTGAGTACAGGAAAATGGAAAAATGATAGTTAGCATTGGACAGGCAGAGCACAGGGAATGGACTCAGGAGAGCTAGCATTGTGACAGGTGATTTAGGAAGATGGGGATAGCACAACTAGCATTGTTACAGGTGAGTAATGGGGGATGGCCTAGCAGAGTTAGCATTGAGACAGGTGGAGTAGAAGGGGAATGACGGAGCAGAGCTAGCATTGTGACAGGTGTAAACAGGGAGTGGGCAGAACAGAGCTAGCATTTGTGACAGTTGGGGTAGAGGGAGATGGACAGACAGAGCTAGCATTGTGACAGGTGGAAGACAGGGAGATGGACAGAGCAGAGCTAGCATTGTAACAGATGGGGATCAGGGAGATGAACAGGCAGAGCTAGCATTGGGGACAGATGGAGTACAGGGAGAGGACATAGCAGAATTAGCATTGTGACAGATGGGGTACAGGGAGATGGACAGTGTAGAACTAAACATTTTGACAGGTGGACCAGAAGATGGACAGAGCAGGTCTAACATTGTGACAGGTGGAGTAAAGGGAGGTGGACAGGGCAGAGCTAGCATTGTAACAGTTGGAATACAGGGAATGGACATAGCAGAACTAGCATTGTACACGTGGAGTACAGGGAGATGGGACAGAGCAAATTAGCATTGTGACAGTTGGAGTACAGGGAGATGGACAAAGCAGAGCTAGCATTGTGACAGGGGTCCAAGGAGATGGACAGGCAGAGCTATCATTGTGACAGTTGAATCCCGGGAGATGGACAGAGCAGAGCTAGCATTGTGACAGGTGGAATACAGGGGGATGGGCAGAGCAGAGCTATCATTGTGACATGTGGAATACAGGGAGAAGGACAGAACAGAGCTTCATTGTGAAAGGTGAGTACAGGGAGATGGAGAGAGCAGAGCTAGCATTTGACAGGGGGACCAGGAGATGGACAGAGGGGAGCTAGCATTGTGACAGGTGGACCAGGGAGATGGACAGAGGGAACTGGCATTGTGACAGGTGGAGTACAGGGAGATGGACAGAGCAGAGCTAGCATTGTATAAGTGGTCCCGGAGATTTGGGCAGAACAGAGCTAGCATTGTGACAGGTGAATACTGGGGGATAGACATAGCAAACTTTCATTGTGAAAGGTGGAGTACAGGGAGTGGAGAGAGCAGAGCTAGCATTGTGACAGCTGGACCCAGGGAGATGGGCAGAGAAGAGCTAGCATTGTTACAGGTGGATCAGGGAGATGGAACAGATGAGAACTGCATTGTGACAGGTGGAGTACAGGAGATGGACAAGCAGAGCTGGCATTGTGACAATTGGCGTAAAAGGGAGATGGACAGTGCAGAGCTAGCATTTTGATATGTTGAGTACAGGGGGATGTACAGAGCAGAGCTAATGATGTGACAATGGAGTACAGGGAGATGGACAAGCAGAATTAGCATTGTGACAGGGGAAGACAGGGGGATGGACAGAGCAGAGCTAGCATTGTGACAGGTGGAATACTGGGAGATGGACAGAGCAGAGCTAGCAATGTGACAGGTAAGTACAGGGAAAGGAGATAGCAAGCTAGCCCTTGTGACATATAATGGAGTACAGGGAGATGGACAGAGCAGAGCGGCTTTGTGACATATGGATACAGGGAGAGGACATAGCAGAGCTAGCATTGTGACAGGTGGAATACGGGAGATAGGCATAAAACAGAACTTTCATTGTTAAATGTGGAGTACAGGGAGTGGAGTGAGCAGAAACTAAACATTTTTAAAAGGTGGACCAGGGATATGGACAGAGGAGAGCTAGCATTGTTACAGGTGGGCCAGGGAGATGGACAGAGGAAACTGGCATTGTGACAGGTGGAGTACAGGGAGATGGCCACAGCAAAGCTAACGATGTGACAATGGAGTACAGGGAGATGGACAGAGCAGAATTAGCATTGTGACAGGTGGATACTGGGAGATGGACAGATCAGAGCTAGCAGTGTGACAGGGAGAGTACAGGGAGATGGAGATAGCAGAGCTAGCATTGTGACATATGGAGTACAGGGAGATGGACAGAGCGAGCTAGCATTGTGCTGGTGGGCCAGGGAGATGGACAGAGCAGAACCGGTATTGTGACAGGTGGAGTACAGGAGATGGACAGAGCAGAGCTCAGTTGTGACAGGTGGAGTACAGGGGAAATGAACATGGCAGAGTTTGGCACTGTGATAGGTTGAGTACAGGGAGATGGACAGAGCAGAGCTAGCATTGTGACAGGTGGTCCGGGAGATGGATAGACACAACTAGCATGTTACAGGTGGAGTACAGGAAGATAGAAAAATGAGAATTAGCATTTGTGACAGGCAGAGTACGGGGAATGGACACAGCAGAGCTAGCATTGTGACAGGGTTACAGGGAGATGGAGAGAGCAAAACTAGCATTGTGACATGTGGAGCAGAGGAGAATGACAGAGCAGAGCTAGCCTTGTGACAGGTGGAAAGCAGGGGGATGGACAGAGCCAGAGCTAGCATTGTGACAGGTGGAAGACAGGAGATGGGCAGAGCAGAGCCAACGATGTGCCAAGTGGAGTACAGGATATGGACAAAGCAAATTAGCATGTGACAGGTGGAAGACAGGGAGATGGACAAAGCAGATCTAGCATGTGACAGGTGGCCAGGGAGATGGACACAGCAGACTAGCATTGTGACATGTGGGGTACAGGGAGATGGACAGAGCAGAGCTAGCAAAGTGACAGGTGGAGTACAGGGAGATGGAAAAGAAACAGAGCTAGGGATTGTGACAGGTGGAGTACAGGGAAATGGACAGAGCAAGCTAGCATTGTGACAGGGGAGTACAGGGAGATGGACAATTCAGAGCAAGGATTCTGACAGGTGGACCCGGGAGATGGACAGAGCAGAGTTAGTATTGTGAAAGGTGGGCCAGGGGGATGGACAGAGCAGATCTATCTTTGTGAAATGTGGAATACTGGGAGATGGACAAAGCAGAGCTAGCATTGTGATAGGTGGACCAGGGAGATGGACACAGCAGAGCTAGCATTGTGACAGGTTTGGAATACGGGAGATGGACAGAGAAGAGCGAGCATTGTGACAGGTGGTCCCCGGGAGAAGGACAGATAAGAGCTACTTTGTTACAGGGGGACCAAAGAGATGGACAGAGCAGAGTTAGCATTGTGAAGGTTGGTCGAGGGGGATAGACAGAGCAGAGCTAGGATTGTGGCAGATGCAATACAGAGAGATGGACGGAACAGAGCTAGCAGGAAGATGGAAAAATGATAGTTAGCATTGTGACAGGCAAGTACAGGGGGATGGACAAGGAGAGCTAGCATTGTGACAGGTGGGTCAGGGAGATGGAGAGAGCACAACTAGCATTGTTACAGGTGGAGTAATGGGAATGGACCTAGCAGAGTTAGCGTTGGGGACAGTTTGGAGTAGAGGGAGAATGACGGACAGAGCTAGCATTATGACAGGTTAAACAGGGAGAGGACAGAGCAGAGCTAGTATTGTGACAGTTGGAGTACAGGGAGATGGACAGAGCAAAGCAAGCATTGTGACAGATGGAGTACAGGGAGTGGACAGAGCAAAGCAAGCATTGTGACAGATAGAGTACAGGGGGATGGGCAGAGCAAAGCAAGCATTTTGACAGATGGAGTACAGGGAGATGGACAAGTAGAACAGCATTGTGACAGTGGACCAGGGAGATGGACAGAGGAGCACTGGCATTGTGACAGGGGGAAATACAGGAGATGGACAGAACAGAGCTGGCATTGTGACAGGTGGAGTACAGGGAGATGACAGAGCAGAGCTAGCATTGTGAAGGTGGAGTACAGGGAGATGGACAGAGCAAGCTGGCATTGTGACCCGGTGAGTACAGGGAGATGGACAGAGCAGAGCTAGCATTGGTTTACATATGGATACAGGTAGATGGACAGAGCAGAGCTACATTGTGACAGGTGGAATACTGGAAGGACAGAGCAGAGCAAACAATGTACAGGTGGAGTACAGGTAGATGGAGAGAGCAGAGCTAGCATTGTGACAGGGAATACAGGGGGATGAACAGAGCAAGCTAGCATGTGACAGGTGGAATACAGGGAGATGGACAGAGCAAGCTATCATTTTACAGGTGGAATACGGAGATGGACAGAGCAGAGCTATCATTGTGACAGGGGGAATACAGGGAGATGGACAAGCAGAGCTACATTGTGACAGGTTGAATACGTGATGGTCAGAGCAGAATTAAACATTGTGACAGTTGGAGTACAGGGAGATGGACAAAGCAGAGCTAGCATTTTGACAGGAGGTCCAAGGAGATGGACTGAGGAGAGCTAGCATTGTGACAGGTAAGTACAGGGGGATGACAGAGCAAGCTAGCATTGTGACATATGGAGTACAGGGAAATGGACAGTGCAGAGCTAGCATTGTGACAGGTGGACCAGGGAGATGGACAGAGCAAACTAGCAAAGTGACAGGGGGAGTACATGGAGATGGACAGAGCAGAACAGCATTGTGACAGGTGGACTAGAGGGAGATGGACAGTGCAGAGCAGCTTTGTGATAGGTGATACAGGAGATGAAAAAGAGAAGAGCTAGCATTGTGACAGGTAGTCCAGGGAGAAGGACAGATAAAAAGCTAACATTGTGACACGTGGGCCAAAGAAATGGACAGAGCATAGTTAGCATTGTGAAAGGTGGACGAGGGAGATTGACAGAGTAGAGTTGCATTGTTACAGGTATACCAGGGACATGGACAGAGAAGAGATAGCATTGTGGCAGGTGGAATACAGGGAGATGGACACAGCAGAGCTAGCATTGTGACAGGTGGATCAAAAAGATGGAGAGAGCAACCAACCCTTGTACAGGTGAAGTAAAGGGAGATGGACACAGCAGAGGTAGCATTGTGACAGGTGGATCAGAAAGATGGAGAGAGCAGACCCCAAACCCTTGTTACAGGGAAGTAAAGGGAGATGGACAGAGCATAGGTAGCATTGTGACAGGTGAGTAGGGGAGATTGACAGAGCAGAGCTAGCATTGTGACAGATTGAATACAGGGAGATGGACAGAGCAGAGCTAGCATTGTGAAAAGGTGGAATAAAAAGGGGGATGGGGCAGAGCGAGCTACATTGTGACAGGGGGATGACAGGGAGATGGACAAAGCAGAGCTAGCATTGTGACAAGTGGAGTACAGGAGAATGGACAGAGCAGAATTAGCATTGTGGGGGGGTGGAGAACAGGGAGATGGACAGAGCAGAGCTAGCATTGTGACAGGCGGACCAGGGAGATGGACAGAGGAGGCACTGGCAAATTTTGACAGGTGGAGTACAGGGAGAAGGGCAGAACAGAGCCCGGCATTGTGACAGGTGGGGTACAGGGAGATGGACAGAGCAGAGCTAGCATTGTGACAGTGGAGTACAGGGGGATGGACAGAGCAGAGCTGGCATTGTGACAGGTGGATACAGGGAATGGACAGAGCAAGCTAGCATTGTGACATATGGAGTACAGGTAGATGGACAGAGCAGAGCTAGCATTGTGACAGGTGGAATACTGGGAGATGGACAGAGCAGAGCTAGCAATGTTACAGGTGGATACAGGTAGATGGGGAGAGCGAGCTACATTGTACAGGGGGAAATACAGGTAGATGGAGAGGCAGAGCTAGCATTGTGACAGGTGGAGACATGGAGATGGACAAGCAGAGCTAAACATTGTGACTGGTGGACCAGGGAGAAGGACATAGCAGAGCTAGCATTGTGACTGGTGGACCAGGACATGGACATAGCAAGCTAGCATTGTGACAAGGTGGACCAGGGAGATGGACAGAGCAAAGCTAGCATTGTGACAGGTGGACCAGGGAGATGGACATAACAGACTAGCATTGTGACAAGTGGACTAGGGAGATGGACATAGCAGAGCTAGCATGTGACAGGTAGTCCAGGGAGAAGGACAGATAAAAGCTGACATTGTGACACGTGGACCAAAGATATGGACAGAGCAAGTTAGCATTTTGAAAGGTGGACGAGGGAGATTGACAGAGTAAGAGTGCATTGTACAGGTAGACCAGGGAAATGGACAAGAAAGAGATAGCATTGTGGCAGGTGGAGTACAGGCAGATGGAAAAAAAACAGAGCGAGCATTGTGACAGGTGGATCAGAAAGATGGGAAAAGCAGACCAAAACCCTTTTTTTTCAGGTGAAGTAAAGGGAGATGGACAGAGCAGAGGTAGCATTGTGACAGGTGGAGTAGTGAGAGATTAACAGAGCAGAGTTTTGCATTGTGACAGATGGAATACAGGAGATGGACAGAGCAGAGCTAGCATTGTACAGGTGGAATACAGGAAGATGGACAGAGCAAAGCTAGCATTGTGACAGTGATTTACAGGGAGATGGACAGAGCAGAATTAGCATTGGGACAGGGGGAGGACAGGGAGATGGACAGAGAAGAGATCTAATTGACAAGTCGAGTACAGGGAGATGGACAAAGCAAAGCTAGCATTGTGACAGGTGATGCCCGGGAGATGGACAAGCAGAATTTGCATTGTGACAGGGGGGAGAACAGGGAGATGGACAGAGGGGAGCTAGCATTGTGACAGGCGGACCAGGGGGGATGGACAGAGGAGCACTGGCACTTTTGACAGGTGGAGTACAGGGAGATGGACAGAGCAGAGCTGACAATGTGACAGGTGGAAACAGGGAGATGGACAAGCAGAGCAGCATTGTGACAGGTGGAATACTGGGGGATGGGCAGAGCAGAGCTAGCAATGGGACAGGTGGAGTACAGGGAAATGGACAGAGCAGAATTAGCATTGTGACAGGTGGAGTACAGGTAATGGGGAAGCAGAGCTAGCATTGTGACAGGTGGAGTACCCGGGAGATGGACAGAGCAGAGCTAGGATTGTGACTGGTGGACCAGGGGGATGGACATAGCAGAGCTAGCATTGTGACTGGTGGACCAGGAGATGGACATAGCAGAGCTGGGATTATGACAGATGGACCAGGGAGATGGACATAGCAGAGCTGGCATTGTGACAGGTTGAGTACAGGGAGATGGACAGAGCAGAGTTAGCATTGTGACAGGTGAGTACAGGGGGATGGACAGAGCAGAGCTAGCATTGTGACAGGTGGACCAGGAGATGGGCATAGCAAGCTAGCATTGTGACGGGGACCAGGGAGATGGACATAGCAGAGCTGGCATTGTGACAGGTTGAGTACAGGGGAGATGGACAGGGGCAGAGCTAGCATTGGACAGGTAAAGTCAGGGAGATGGACAGCGCAGAGCTGGCATTGTGACAGGTTGAGTACAGGAGATGGACATAGCAGAGCTAGCATTGTGACAGATGGAGTACAGGGAGATGGACAGAGCAGAGCAGCATGCCGACAAGTGGACCCCGGGAGATGGAGAGAGCAGAACTAGCATTGTTACAGGGGGAGTACAGGAAGATGGAAAAATGAGAGTTACATTGTGACAGGCAGAGTACAGGGAGATGGGGACACAGCAGAGCTAGCATTGGTGACCAGGTAGATCAGGGGGATGGAGAGAGCAGAACTAGCATTGTGACAGGGGATGAAGGGGATGGAAAAGAGAGCAGAACGAGCATTTTGACAGGTGAAGTAAAGGGAGATGGACCTAGCAGAGCTAGCGTTGTGACAGTAGGAGCAGAGGGAGAATGCCAGAGCAGAGCTAGCATTGGACAGGTGGAATACAGGGAGATGGACAGAGCAGAGCTAGCATTGTGACGTGGAGGACAGGGAGATGGGCAGAGCCGAGCTAGCATTGTGACAGGTGGAGTACAGGGGAGATTGACAGAGCCAGAGCAGCATTGTGACAGGTTTGGAGTACAGGAGATGGACAGAGCAGAGCTAGCATTGTGACAGGTGGAAGACAGGAGATGGACAAAAAAAAAAGTAGGCTTGTTTCTATCCTGCCAAACCCAAAGTTTTGGCCTCAATGTCCCCCCAGTGCGTCAGTCATAATTCTCTCCAGGTAATGTTGAAAAGAATGGGGAGAATAAACAGCCTTGCCTCACTCCTACAGTTGTCTTGAACCAGACCAGTCCCCCTATGGTGCCATTGAGCAAGACTGTGCTGGTGGGCCCTTTTTGTAGAGGTATTCTATGGTCCTGATCAGGTTGGGTGTTGATGTTGTACAGTCTCATGGTTGCCCATAAGGCTACATGCCACATAAATGTCAAAGGCCTTTTCAAAATCGACAAATATGTGGTGCATGTCCTGCTGGTGCTGATGATGTCTCTCACACATTATCCTTAAAATTAAATCTGTTCGGTGTACCGTGAAACCTGGGCTATACCCAGCCTGTCCTTCAGCAATGATCTTCTCTGCTTGCGACTTCAGTATGTTAAAAAGGAAACTTCAGCATCACCTCGCTCGGTGACTGATCATACCGATGATCCGGCATTATTTTCTTGGAAGAGTGACGATCAGGGGTTTGGGGTCCAAGGGTTGGCCACACACCAGTTTGCCAGATCTTCTTGCAAACGACTGTAAGGGGAACTGATCATGGGGATCTCCTCCTTCCTTCACTAAATCTGCTGGTATGCTGTCCATCCCCGCTGATTTTCCGAGGTTTCAAGACTTGGTTGCTGCCTCTGCTTCTTCATGCATATGGGAAGTTCAGTCTGTTACTGGGGGAACATTCAGCACTTGTGGGTCTCATGTTGTAATGAAGTTGTATAATTCGGAGCAGTATTCTGTCCAATAGTTGAGAATGCCTTGTCTTCCCTGACTTGTACTGTATAGTGGAAAATCGGCCTTGCTTAGAGGTTGTCAAGTCGTTTACAGGTTGGCGTGTTTTTCTGCTGTTGTTCTTATGTAGGTTGTCCTCAGTGTCTTGGCACTTCTCCTCTATCCATGTCTCCATTGCTTTCTCCATGTTTTCCTTGATCTACCTGCTAACTGCCTTATACTGTTTTGCTCCATCTGCTTCAGTTTTCTTGTTCTTCAGTTATCTCCTCTTGTCACATACATCAAGAATGTCTGCTGTGGCCTAACACTTTTTTGACAGGGTGATGTTTGCCAACACTCAATGCCCATCTTGCGCCAAATTGGATGAAGATAGGAGACTGTTCGTTCATTTTCGTTGTCATGACCGTTGTTTATCTTGCCTCAAGAAGACCTCAGAG
>JAFLJL010018149.1:425865-441000 GCA_018398815.1 Conus ventricosus
AACACACACACCACACACACACAAAACACACCACACACACACACACACAAAACACGCACACACACACACACACACACACGCACACACGACACACACACACACACACACACACACACAAAGAGAGAGAGAGAGAGAGAGAAGAGAGAGAGAGAGAGAGAGAGAGAGAGAGAGAGAGAGGAGAGAGAGAGAGAGAGAGAGAGAAGAGAGAGAGACTGAACAAAAAAATAGACAGAGAAAGAATTGAAATCGCAGCACAATTGAAGCACGTAAGAAAAAGAGAATGAACGAAAACAAATCGGAAAGAAACTGATTTTAAAAATTATGAAAAAAACAGCACATCAAACTAGTTATGAAAATATCATGCTCAGGAGATGACACAAAGAGAGTACGTACAGGGTCGCACTTGCGAGAGAGAGAGAGAGAGAGGAGAGAGAGAAGAGAGAGAGAGAGAGAGAGAGAGAGAGAGAGAGAGAGAGAGAGAGAGAGAGAGAAGAGAGAGAGAGAGAGAGAGAGAAGAGAGAGAGAGAGAGAGATTGATAATGAGAAGGACAACAATAACAATTACGACAATTTATTCACGAAAAGACCACAGCCCCACTTGAAGGGGATAAATGCCTATCAGCATATTTCAACTATGTATTTTACCACTAACATAAAAACATCTACAACTTACTCATTTACTTATGTGACGGACCGTTTCCGTCAAGTTACAAATTTTCATGCAATCGTGCTAACCGGAAGGTAGTCGTCCGGAAGCCGGTTGAAAATGTTTACCTGACTGCTGCTCACCTGCGCTCTGGTTAAGTGAGCTGAAAACGGTTAGGCAGTCTCTGCAGTGATTCCGACAACGCAGCTACCCAGAAACCGAAGAGGGCCTCACATCTGTTTTTGGTGGCAGTCGGGTATTTATCATTCAATATTTATTTATTAGCAAACCGAAACCGTATTCCCGTTTAGGAGCGACTGAAACTTCCTCACGCATTGTGAAGGTTTTGTTTAGAAAAGAAAAGTATTTGTTGTGTTCTGTTATCCAATGACTTGATAGGGTAACAAAACGAAATATTTCGGAAAACATGAGTAGATGAAGTGAGTGTTAAAGGAAGTGGTCTTCAGGCAAAAAAGATTTTGTTTATTCTGTGACTTAACTAGTTATGAACTTCATGATGAAAAGGTGATTATTCCAATTGGTTTATTAGCTAGGCTTTGCGAGAAGACGGAGAGTTTTGATGCTATGGATAATAAGCTCCCAAAGCGGGCGACATGGACTATCATATATGCTGGTTTAATTTTTGATGTGGATGAGTATTTAACTCACTCTTGATATGAATATTGAATAGTTGTGTGTTGGTAAACAAGATGTGTGGAAATCTTTCCCTTACATATATTGAAGTAGATGAATCTTTTGACAAAAGAAACCTTCTAAAGTCTGGTGATTATATGAAATGAAATGAACAGTCTTGTCGTGTTACAAGAAAAAGAAATGAACATTTTTGTCGTGACGAAACACATTCATAGTTTGATGAAAATTAATTCATTAATTGTGTGCAATGATTGTATTCATGGTTTATTGAAGAGGGTCTAGGTTGGAATCCTTCCCCATTTTGGAAAACTAGATTCAAAAAGTTTATATTGAAATCCTTTCCTGTGTAGTGTTGTGATTCCGGAAAAGGGAATGTTGTATGTTTATGATTCCGGAAAAGGGAATGTTGTAGTGTTATGATTCCGGAAAAGGGAGTGATGCAGTGTTATGATTCCGGAAAAGGGAATGTTGTAGTGTTATGATTCCGGAAAAGGGAATGTTGTAGTGTTATGATTCCGGAAAAAGGGAAAGTTGTAGTGTTATGATTCCGGAAAAGGGAATGTGCAGTGTTGAAGAAAGAATATGCTGATGTTTGTCCCAAATTCTAGTGAAATGTGATGTGGCTAATGAATATGTAGTCACGATTGAAATGAATAGTAGCCATGATAATCAAGGTAGTTAATCAGTTCCCCAGGTAGAATGTACCCTGGTCTGGAGGGGACTGGCTGCCACTTTCTGAGGGTCGGGGCCGTAGCTGTGTTCTACCCCCTTGTTCGCCTTGTGTCGGCGTGGAGAAGTCGGCCTGAGTGCCGACAAGTACCCTACCTGCCATTGCGCCCGGGACCGACTACCCGCTGAGCCAGTTGGCCGGAGACGCCGCTGCTGCCAAGCCAGAGCGACGCTCCCGAGAGTTGATCCAGTGACCTGTTGGCTAGGCCGTCGCTGCGTTTTGTTGTTGTGTGAGCCAGAGCTCCTGTGTGAGAACTGTCCGCCTTGTCGTCAGCAGAGACGCCGTCAGTGTGGTGATTTCGAGCCCAGTCTGTGATGTTCTTTTAGTCCTGTGTCGACTTGACTCTGTAGACGTCGTCTTCATCGTCTTCGTCGTCTTATCGTCTTCGTCGTCTTTGTCGTCTTTAGCTCCTTCTCGTCATCATTGGAACCCTGCGCCGTTCAGAGAACTGTGTTGGACCGGATGCGGCCAGCACCACAGCGCTAGTAGACAGCCAATTATATTTAGATATAGTTTTGTGTGTACGCCTTATGGTTGGCGTGCCGACCTATTGATGAACTTATATATGTTTGCCTGATGGCTAGGGCAGCATAAAACAAAAGAAGTGTTCTGTTGCCTGCTGTCAATGTTCGGGTGAGTGTGGTGTATATGTGAATTAGAAAAGTCGTGCATGCATCCATAATTTCTGTGAGTCAGACAGCCAGACACCCACACACACCCATTCCATCCGTAACATTTATGTCAAATCACTCCTCCTTTTGAATGACTTGTATAGATGCAAAGCAAGATTCCTTGAAACATTTTCATTTCCTGATGACAGAAGACAGACTAACTTGAAAAGTGATGGACGTCGATAATACTTTAACGGACGAAATAACTTGTAGATATGCCAGCACACGGCATAAGAATACAAAATGAAATTCTTCGCGATCAGATTTACACAACGGACACACCAAATCCTCTTCTGTCTTTACATTATATCTCTGACAATGCACAGCAATATTCAAAACAGCACATGTATTTTGTCAGTTCAGATCCGACAACTCTATTCACGTTCACGAACAGATATGCGTCTGCTTCTGCTAAATGACTGCTGTTCAGCAGTCTCGCTGTTTACACACGATACACGATATTTTATTTGTCCTCATAGAATACGAGGAAAATTTGAGTGCCATTATCAAAATTCACATATTGCAACAACTTATAAACTAGTATATCATTAAAAATATTCCACTCTTTGCACTGTGCACATTTTTGAATCTGGCTATCCTAGCCTGCCAGCTACAACTATCATTCGTTGCTTAAAACAAGCCAAGAAACCACAGACACAGCCAACCCCTTATTCTAACCCATGCAAACGAAAAACCATCATTACAGAACATTTAGGAAGCCTTGATGCCCACGTGATTTTGGAGAGAAGAGAGAGAGAGAGAGAGAGAGAGAGAGAGAGAGAGAGAAGAGAGAGAGAGAGAGAGAGAACAGAACAGAATTTTATTGTTAGGGATACGGATGAATATCAATGAATGAGAGTGTTGGAAGAACAGAGCGTCAAACCAACAACGACCAACCCAAGGACAAACATAGTGACAGTCCTGTAAAAAGAACATTCCGTCTTCACGATTTCTTACTTTAGAATAGCAACAATCACTTCATCAGACACAGATTCATTCTTCACAAATGTCTTACCGGTTTTCATCAAAACACACTGTTGTGGCCCAGTACCAACACGGGTAATGTATTTTAAATTTGACCACGTATTATCGAAATTTGTCACATGAGGATCTCCAGTGATGATACATCTTTTGTCTTCTGAAAGAAAAAAAAATCCATGGTGTCGATTTGTTCGAAACGTTATACTGAAAACGATTACTCTCTCTCTCTCTCTCTCTCTCTCTCTCTCCTCTCTCTCTCTCTCTCTCTCTCTCTCTCTCCTCCCTCCTCTCTCTCTCCCTTCCTCCTTCCCCTCTCTCTCTCTCTCTTCTTTCTCTCTCTCCTCTTTCGCTCTCTCTCCTCTCTTCAATATTCCTCTTTAGATATATTGTCTATTGCATTTGAAGGACCCACTGTGCCTGCAATAAACGCCCACTTTCGTGTTTGTATTTCTTATACGGCATCTCATGCCTCGGAACAGGACACGGCTGTAGCGTTACTGACAACAATGGCAACAGAAAGACACGAATCAAACAAGGCAAAAGCAACGCGTACTAGTGCATATTATTGTTTTTAGTACGTTCGCTTTCTTTCCTTTCGGCAGATATATGTTTTTTCAGACGTCAAAAAAAAGCGGCAGATGACAAAAGCATCAGACAATGATCCCCATGTCGAAACCAGTGTGAGAGAGACATTGCATGAAAGAGGAAATCAGAAGCAAGAACAGAGAGAGGGGAAGGAGAGAGAGAGAGAGAGGGGGGGGGGGCAGACAGACAGACAGACAGAAAAGAGTGAGAGAGAGAGGTGCATAGTGAAGGGCGGATAACGGGTAGGGGTAAAACGTAGCTTGATTCGCTATCGGTGAAAAGACATTTAGTGGGGATGAGACTTTTTGACAGGGAGGGAGGGGTTTGTGGGCAGCAGGTGTAAACATGGACAAAAGACAACATTGAGCAATGTGTCAGAAAGCTCACAGAAACAAGTAATGTCCAGAGAAGAAAGTAACACACACAATTCTATAACCAGAAATACAACATAGCAACATGCATGTGTGTATATTGATGACCTTGCAGTCCTATTCACGTCCATGATCAATATCTCGCTATCATTGGCTGTCGTTAATGACTTCTTTAAACTGGCTTCTGTCACTCCTCTTCTGGAAAAGGCAAACTTACATTCAAACAATCTCGTAAAAAAAAAAAAGAGAAAAAAAAGGTATCGACTCGTGTCCAATCTTCCCTTCATTTCCAAAGTATTCGACAACATTGTCCTCAAATAACTACAGACTGTCTGACAATAACCTAATTGAAATCCAACAGCCAACATATAGAGCGGATCACAGTGCCTGAGACATCCATTCTTTCTCTCACCAATATATTCCTCACAAATATGAACGATAGAAATTTTATCGGTTTCAGCATTTTAGACTTATTAGCAGCCTTGACACCCTTCACCATGATATGTTGTATTGAAACGTCTATCCCCAATGTCCGCATTCAGAAAGCGGCTCTTGACTGGTTTAAATGCTTACCTCTCAATCAGAAGGTAATTTACCGGCATCCTTATCTCAGCTTGCACCTCTTCTTTTTGGTGTGCCCCAGGGTCTGTGCTAGGCCCTATTCCTTTTAATTGTACACGCAACTACTGTCTTCCATCACTGAGAATCATAATTTCATCTTTGAAGAAAAATGTGCTAATGAACACCGAAATTCAAAAGCTGCTTTTCTCCAGAATTCCCTGTTGTTTCGAAAGAAACGCAATCATGCACTTGTGACGCCACAAATGATGAATGTGAAGCTATATAACAAATCTAGATAAAACGGGACTGTTGACTACAGCCGGCAGTTTCTTTGTTAACAACTAAAACAATATATGGTGTTGGCCTCGAGTTCAGTCCCTTTTAAGCCTTCTGTAAAAACCTTGCGATCATCTCATAAGAACACTATGCATGGGTACACATATATTCTCTCATTGTAGCACTTCACATTTCCATGTCCTGCTATCATAATTTACCTTTCAGAAGAAAGGAGACCACAACTAGTTTCATCTTTGGTCCTGTCTAGATTACACTATTGTAATAGTATTCTTCTGGTCTGGCCTTTTTTAATCTCTAATCGTGTCGCACAACAGTGGCTGCCTAGACTTGTCCTTGAAAAAAAAAAGAAAACGTGACCATACTACTCTACAGGAATAAAAGTATGGTTAATGGATCGAACAGATGACTGGATTGATTTGGCTGATCATACTATGCAATGTCAAAGCAGAATGGAGAAGCTTGTCCCTCCAACACTCGAAATATGCCATCCAGTCAGCAAGTGAGCGAAGCTGGCATCTAAGCATAGCGCTTTCCGTGGCAGGTTAGGGCAAGGACAGTGTAGCTCATCAGCCTATAATTTCATGAAATTGCTCTCGATTTCTGCGAAGAAGAGAAATGGAATCCTAAAGGCAATACCTGGAGCGGCTAGAAAGAGTCCCACGTGGATTTTGTTGAAGAGAAATAGAAGTAAACTTCACAAGTAATAGCTTTCCCAGCATAGTGTAGTGTCCATTGACTACGTGGAGAAGGCATCCACTCAAATCCAAACACACTTTGAGACACCCCACCAATCCAGGACCTACAGGTTTGAATTCCGGCAACGCCGAACATTTCTTACAGCATAAGGGGATCTTTAAAATATGAACCGATTCTTTAACTATTGTGGAGTTTGAGGAGAAAAAAAAATCGTCTGTCACTTAAACTGTTATGGTTAAAAAAAAAACGCATTCTTAAATCAAAGTAGTTGCAAAGACAGTAAAGGCATGTGAGCTGTGTAGTTGTTTATTGCACTGAGCCATTGATTACAGTATAGATATGCCATGCTAGCCAATCTGTGAGTGGGATAGTCTACAAACGTCACCAGCTATGTGCCTGGACTGCTGACAAAACTGGACATTTGTATAGCTTCCCATAATATTGTAGGTTTTTCTTCTCTTTTTGTCATTTAAGAAAACAAAATAACATTTGTTTTTCTTTTTGTTGAGGGCGGGGCCTCCATCCTCCTCTTCCCTCCCCCCAACCTTTTCAATAAGTAACCACAGCTCTCATGCATCATGCCAGTCTGTACGTTCTATTGCTAATGGTGGACTCTCTGGTAGACGTCTGTATGTTCTATTGCTAATGATGGACTCTCTGTAGACGTTTTGTATGTTCTATTGCCAATGGTGGACTCTCTGGTAGACGTTTGGTATGTTTCTATTCCTAATGGTGGACTCTCTGGTAAACGTTTGTATGTTCTATTGCTAATGGTGGACTCTCTGGTAGACGTCAGTATGTTCATTGCTAATGGTGAACTCTCTGGTAGACGTTTGTATGTTCTTATTGCCAATGGTGGACTCTCTGGTAGACGTTTGTATGTTCTATTGCCAATGGTGGACTTCTCTGGTAGACGTTTGTATGTTCTATTGCTAATGGCGGACTCTCTGGTAGACGTCTGTATGGTTCTATTGCTAATGGTGGACTCTCTGGTAAACGTTTAGTGTTTTGGCGTTGAACACAAAGACAAATATTGTTGTTAAGTATGCACACTTGCAGTGACATACGAATGACGCACCGACAGGCGAACGTTGTTCAGTTTCCTTTGCTTTCACCTCCTGAATTTCCGCTGCATAAACAACATGGGAACCACGCCTCGAAAAATGAATGTCTTCAGAAATATTTCTTACACTTTTCTTTTGGCCTGGACAATAAATTTCTTGTGGCCATGTTTGCACCCACATTTTTTGCTGGCAAGTTCTATATCCGATCTTTGACATGACAGTGTTCACTTTCGGACAGACACGTATTCCATTCAAACACTAAATTATTTTTCGTATCTACAGCTGCCATCAGACCGAGGTTTTCGGAGTATTTTATGCAGTTGATTTCATAACACATGGCGCGATAAAGAAAACAAAACTAACAAATCATCTTCAACGTAGAACGAAGTATTGTACGACCTCTTGACCAAGCAAAGTCCTCGAACCCAATAGTTGTGGTCACTATCGCTTTCAATCATTACAAGAAGGACATCATTAGTTATCAAACCAGTTTCCAATCTTGGAGAGTTAGAAATAAACAAACAAAAAATAGACAGACAGACAGAGAGAGAGAGAGTAAGAGGAGGTGGGGGGGGGGGGGGGGCGACGGGATCAGCAAATATGATAAATGCGTAGGTCAGTAAGTTACAATAAATCTAGCAGGCCGACGTCTTCAAAACACACACACATGTATGTGTGTGTGTGTGTGTGTGTGTGTGTGGTGTGTGTGTGTGTGTGTGTGTGTGCGCGCGCGCGCGCGAGCGCTCGCGGGCGCCTGCAATGCGTGCGTCAGTGCGTGCGTGGGTGCGTGCGCGCGTGCGTGAGTACATGCGTGCTGTGTGTGCGTTGTGTGTGTTTCAAACAACGTAGTTTTAACAAAGAGATCATTCATACAGCACTGGGTCACAAACTAGAGTCTAAAGACTAACCTGCCATTCAACCCTGATCTAGATAACATTTGGGTAACAGGCCATTGAGGACCACCTGCCATCACACCATGAACCAGAAAGCAGTGAGTAACAAACCAAGACTAAGACCAAAGACTTACGGGCCACCACAGCAGTGACAACAGCAGCAAAGAACCACAGCATCGCATGCTGCTGGAATGGAACAGCAGCAGCTAGCAGCAGAAGGATTCGGCTCGTTGTCAAAGGCGTTGATTACCACAATCGTCGATATGTTCTATTATCATTTTGACATTACAATGTGGTGTGTGTGTGTGTGTGTGTGGTGTGTGTGTGTGTGTGTGTGTGTGTGTGTGTTGTGCGTGCGTGCGTGCGTGCGTGCGTGCGTGCGTGCGTGCGTGCGTGCGTGTGTGTGTGTGTGTGGTGTGTGTGGGTGTGTGTGTGTGTGGTGTGTGTGTGTGCGTGTGTGTGTGTGTGTGTGTGTGTGTGTGTGTGTGCGCGCGCGCGCGTGCGTGTGTGTGTGTGTGTGTTGTGTGTGTTGTGTGTGTGGTGTGTGTGTGTGTGTGTGTGTTTTGTGTGTGTGTGTGTGTGTGTACGTGTGCATGTGTGTGTGTATGTGTGTGTTCGCGCGCGCGCGCCGCGTGCGTGTGTGCGTGTGCATGTGTGTGTGCATGTGTGTGTGTGTGTTGTGTTGTGTGTGTGTGTGTGGTGTGTGTGTGTGTGTGTGTGTGTGTGTGTGTGTGTGTGATGTGCGTGTTGTGTGTGTGTGTGGCGTGTTTGTGTGTGTGTGTGTGTGTGTGTGGTGTGTGTGTGTGTGTGTGTGTGTGTGTGTGTGTGTGTGTGTGGTGTGTGTGTGTGACATTTGAATATCAACATGCAACATGTTCTTCTTCTCTTTAACGATGTAAAAACAGACTGGGGCACCAAACTAAAAACAATTCGCCAGGTTCCTTCCGCTTTTAATCGTACGCATGCTCATCTTTGCTCATCTTTTCCTGTCTTTTCTGCAATTCTTAAGTTTTCACCTACGTCTCCCTCTTCAAACAGTTCTCTGGAAGACTATTTTAGCAAACCATTGAAGTTTGTTGCACGATAATACCAACGTAGTTTTCTGTTCTTAACTAATGGCAGTATACCTTTAAATGGTCTGACATGCTGCTTAATGGTGTAACTTACTTATCAGTGTTATCCGATGTTCATCATCTCATGTTCATGGTCTGGATTCTTTCCCCATACCTGCTGTGAAGGTCCATTCTTGCAAGCATACATGAAGATGAAGTAGGCCTTTAGCTTTACACATGTGTACACTGGATCCCTGTTCTTGCGTTTATGTAAATGTCATTGTCTGTCCATACAGTTTTAGTGTGGACAGGGTTGACATCGTCCCTGGCTGCCCGTTACAGGAGTTCTCCTTTAGATCCCTCATTGCTCATAATCGATCCCAGGAAGTCAACCGATCAGCATTAACACCCTAGCTTCTGTCCATGAACAGTTATGCCACTACTGATGATGGTGTTGTGCCTTGCCCCCAGTGTGGTCGCATTTGAGCTGATGGCCATTCCATGATGTTATAACCAGTGTTCGATAACCTTGGCTAGTTCTTGTTCTCTACCTGCCAAGCCATCAATGTCATCTGCACATCGAAGGTTTTTGATGGCTCCTCCCCCCCCCCCCCCCCTACTAGCGCCGACTGTGCTTTCATGACCTTCAGTTGCATCATGCTTAGTGCATTTCAGGAATATGTTGAAAACTATGGAAGAATCTCCAGCTGAAATGTGTAACTGGTCTCCAGAAGCACCTGGTATAAACAAAGGCTGTAGCGATCTCCGTAAAGTTTTCTGCACGGGATTGAATAAAACTTTCCCCGGGCGCTGGATTTCCCCCTTCCTTTTTTTTTTCCCTTTTTATTTTTTTTTCAAAATTAGAAACAGATTTCGGAAATTCCCCGAAAATTTCTGACAAGAAAAAAAAAACATTTCTAAATAAACAAAAAATTGAATTAATTTCTGGAAAACTTAATGATTTAAAAATAAAAACTGTTTAAAAACACAATTTTTTAAAAACACAAACCCTTCATTAAAATTTTCCACCCCCAAATTTGACTTTTAAAAAAAAAAACCAAAAAAAAATTTGAAAGTACCTTGCTTTTACTTTGTTTAAAAAAAATGCCCATTTGCTTTTTGGAAAAAAAAAAGTTCTACCTATTTTAAAGGAAATTCAAAACCACACAAAAATGGTTTTCAAACTTGCAGAGACCCAAAAGAGAGAGAGAGAGAGAGAGAGAGAGAGAGGGGAAAGAGAGGGGAGAGAGAGAGAGAGAGAGAGAGAGAGAGAGAGAGATTCCATCAAATTAAAAACAAAAAAAAATTTTTCAGCAAACCCCACTTTAGCTCAAACATATACCAAAAAAATGGGGGCATAGACACTTTAGCTCTTTCCCCCCGGGAAAGGGAGGGGAAGGCAAAGATCTGCAAGGGAATCTGAATGTGGGGGGCAACCCTCGGGAAAAAATAGGAAACACGTCACGCGATGGCCCCGCGCAGGGTTTTTCCCGAATGGGTTTTGGCTTAAAAAGATGACTGACTCAAAAAGGGAAGCTGGTTTAAATTTCCCCTGCGTTTGGACTGTTTTTTTCATCGAAGGGGAGGTCACCACGTTGAAGTGAGTGGGGGTGGGTACCCGGGGGCATTGAAAAGGGGAAACAAAATTATGGCGCTGGGCTATCATTTGATTTAATCTGGTACTGGCGGGTGGGCCAAAAAAGGTTCTAAACCACTGCATCCACGTCTACTTCAAAATTAGCCCCCCAACCCCTTTTTAAAACACCCCACACACTTTGCTTCCCCACCCCCATTCCCTTTCCTTTCCCCCCGCCCCCTCCTGATCCCCCTTTCCCCCCCCCACGCCCCTCCTTTTCCCCTTTCCCCCCCATTTTCCCCTCCTGTCACTAACACGCTCTCCGATTGTACCGGCACGCCGCAGCAAAAAAACCATCTCCCCCCCCCTCTCAAACACCTCCCTCTCCCTGCCCTTTTTTCCCCCCCCTTTTTTCCCCAGTTCCCCCCCCCCCCCCCCCCCCCCCCCACCCCTTTTTTCCCGCCATCTGGGGCAAACCCCATACCCAATCATCACCCTGCCACCTCCCCCCATATTTTTTACATCTCTATCAAACCCCCTCCTTTCCCTTCTCCCACCTTAGGGCCCCGCCTTTGCAAATCCCCCCCCCCCCCCCCCCCCCCCCCACACAAAAACGCCCCCAACCCCACCCTACCCCCCCCGCCCTTTTTCCTTTTCCACCTTTTTTTCCCCATCTTTTTTTTTTTTTTTTTAATTGCTTCGTTTACCATCCCGGGCCAACGAGTCCCACTTTGTCGTCCCCTCTTTTCTCTCCCTCTTTCCCCCGTCTCTCCCCCCCCGCCCCCCCCCCCCCCCCCCCCCCCCCCCCCTTCCCCCCCCCCTCCCCCCCCCCCCCCCCCCTCCCCCCCCCCCCCCCCCCCCCCCCCTCCCCCCCGGCCCCCCCCCCCCCCCCCCGTTCCCCCCCCCCCCTTCCCGCGAAAAAATTTTTCCCTTTTCCCCTAAAAAATTTTTTTCCTTAAATTCCCTTTTTTGAAGGTCCCCCCCCCCCAAATGGGCAGGGGGTTTACATCCTCCCGGGGCGGGCCTGTTTTTTTTATAAACCACCACCAAAGGAAAGAGGTTTTTAGGTTTAAAATTTTACTGAACAAACCTCAGGGCCAAATTTGTAATTCCCCCCAAAGGAACTTTAACCAAAAACCCGCCATGGAAGTCCCGGGTGAGTTCAGATGACTATAAAACCGCGCCCATGGAAAGTTCCCCCGCGTTAAAAGGGGCAAAATGACCAAAAAACCCCGCGCCATGGAAGTCATGCGTATTCAGAAAGACATAACACCACGCCATGGGGAAGCAGTGGTAGTTCAGATGACTAACACCACGCCATTGGGAAATCAGGTGTAGTTCAGATGGGGTTTAGCCCCCTATTGCGCGGGCCCCCATGCGCCCGGGGGGCTATTTCGCGATTGCGTTTGGGGGGGCCCCCTATTTTCGCGGGCCCCCCTATTGCGCCCACAGTTTGGGGTTTTTTTAGGGTTTGGGTTAAAGGGTTTTGGGAAAAGGGTTTTTGGGGTTTGGGTTAGGGTTTGGGTTTGGGATAGGGTTTTGGGTTAGGGGTTTTGGGTTTGGGAAAAGGGTTTGGGTTAGGGTTAGGGTTTGCCGCGCAATAGCGGGGGGCCCCCCCAATAGGTCCCCGCAATAGCGGGCCGCGCAATAAACGGGTTTCCCCGCAATAGCGGGGCCCTGCAAAAGCGGGGCCCCCCCCCGTTTTAGTGGGCCCTTTAAAAAAACCAACCCCCAGGGGAATTCAGTTTTGGGGGTTCCCAAGGGCTATAAAAACCAGCGCCATGGAAATCCCGTGGGAAATTCCCGATGGAAAAAGAGGAATCACAAGGGGCATGTGGATAAACATTCCCAACCCCCCCGTATTTCTTTCTGTAGGAAATCAATAGGCGGGGGCAGATGAAATTATCACTTTTTACTAAGGTGATCCCCCAAAAAAATAAAAAAAAAAAAAAGAAAAAATGACCCACTGACATGTTCACCTCCCCGGGAAAAATCTTTAAAAATTTTGGGGACTCCTTCATACATCAAAAGACAATTGCAAATTTTAATGTCCCCCCCGGAAAACAAACCCAATCCCCGTTTTATTAATGTAGTGGGTTCCCCATTAACACCTGGATACATTATTTTTCAACTTTTTGGGGATGCATTTGGGAAATGAGTTTAATGGGCGGGGTTTAAAATTTTAATCATGGGGTATAAACAGCCACCTTTCCCCAGAAATTTTAGTACCCCCTTGTCCCCCCGAAGGTCTTTAATAAAGTGATTTACCCTTTCCCTAAAAATTTTGAAAAAGTCCAAGTCCCTAAAAAAAAGACTAAAAAAAGCTGTTTTTTGTGTCAAAAAATGGGGAAGTAATTGAAGCCCAAAATATGGGTATTGGGGAAAGGCGTTTGCCCCCAAAATGCAAGTTATACCAGCTTATTTTCCCAAAATTTCTGTGGTTCAAAAGGCCTGCTGGGCCAAAAAAAAAGCAGGGCCCCCTGGCTAAAAAAAAAAGAGTAAAAAGAAATGGTCCGTTCGAAAAAAAAGAAGATATACCGTTTCCCCCCAAAGGTATGACTAAAATGGCAGGATTAAAAAACATAAGCAAGATGTCAGGTTCGCTCTAACAAATTACTGTGAAACCAACTCCCTTGAAATCAGAATCAGATAGCCAGCTGGCCCCAATTTTCAAGCAGATGGCCAGTTTATACATTATGTTTTGTTCAATGGCTCAGTTTCGATTAAGGTAAGTGGCTCGCCTCAAATGAGAATAATATACTTGACTATAATTTAAGGTGTCTAGTTGCTCAAATTATAAAAAAATTAGCTTGACATTTAAGAAGGTGGGGTTCCCTTAGTTTATAAGTTGATGACCAGTTTTCCTCAAATTGTGGGAAAGATGGTCAGTTTTCCTAAATTTTATGAGTGAGATGGCCGTTGGCTTCAGATTTTAGGATGCATGGTTGATCGGAATCATAACAAAGATGTTTTTGCCGGAAGTATTGCATATTGGTATGCTCGAATTCATAATGTTGATGGCCTTTTGGGTTAAACAATAATGAGTGTTGTTACTGGTTGGGCGTCAAACTATGAGTAACATGGTCGCTGGACACGGGAATTATGTTTAAAAGTGACCAGAGAGCCTAATGGTATGAGTAAGTTTACTGATAACATGACAAGTTGGCCCTTACGATGATTTTCACCAATATCAAAATGTATTTTCTTTTTTTTATTGTATTAGCCAGAAAAAGTGTGCGTAACAGCCGCCTGGCGAAGTGGTTGGCGTCGTGGACTCCTGGTTGGGAGGTCGTGGGTTCGAATCCCATAGTCAGTGGGTTTTCTGCCCTGACTGGCTCCTACCCAGAGTTGATTTGCGCGGACTCAGTTGGGAAGACTGGGACCACACAGTCGGTTTCATCCCTTAATGAATGCGTTTCTGAGAGTGTTGCCAATTTCCTGACCAACACTGCAGGTGCCTGTACTCTCGGGGCCCGGTTGACGCCGGGATATTTATGAAAGGAAGCGTAGGTACAGCCCTGTCATGTAGTCTCAGACCGAAATGGAAATCCGTAGCTCCTTTAATCATCCTCATTCTCATCGACCAGCATTTAAAAATAAAAGAAAAAAGTCTCACATTCTGTGGCCCTTCATGCCCTGCTCTCATGGTGACCTCAGTTTCGATGTCCCCTCCACGTCTGTGGCCTTGGTTTGGTTCCGTCGGGGGGCACCGGGATCGGCGAGTCCATGGGGGCTGTCGTTGACGGACGTGGTGGCGACCTCGGGGGAAATCACTCACGCCCGGGTCCGCGACAAGCAATTTTTCTCGTCAGTATGGGGCTTAGTAGGTGGGGTCCTGCGTATTTAGATCAGAACAGGGGGCAATTGCCGAAAATGACTCGGCAGCAGTGCATGTTCTTCCGGTGGGTTGCCTCTTGACGACTTGAACATTGACTGCTCCGTGGATTGCCGGTGGGCCGGGCTGCGAAGGGGCCGACCGGGTTGTGGCGTGGAGGGAGTGTCAGAATGAGCGGCGTGGATGACTGCCTCTCAGGTGGCGCAGAGGTTGGGACAGCAAAAAAAAAAAAAAAAAAAAAAGTGTGTGTGTGTGTGTGTGTTTTGTGTGTGTGTGTGTGTACGTGCGTGTGTGTCTGTGTATGTTCGGGCGCGCATGTGCGCATTTATGTTTGCATGCGTGTGTGTGAACAAAACTGTGCTGCATGCGTGCATATGTGCATGTGCGTGCATGTGTGTGATGTGCGCTTGTACACGTGTGTGTGGTGTTTTTGTGTGTGTGTGTGTGTGTGTGTGTGGGGGTGTGTTGTTGTGGTGTGTGTGGGTGTGTTGGCATGCAGCGGTGTTATGGGCGTGGTGGTTGT
>JAFLJL010018150.1:6785-9285 GCA_018398815.1 Conus ventricosus
GGATGATGATGATTTTTGTTTATTATATTATTATATTATTATTATTATTATTAATTTTATTATTATTATTATTGTTGTTGTTGTTGTTGTTGTCATGATTATTATGAATATCATTATCATTATCATTACTGATATTATCATTATAACTATGATGATGATGATGACGATGGTGATGATGATGATGATCACCATCATTGTTATTACCATTATTACTTCTAGTATCATTATTACTATTACGACTGTTCTTGCATTCATATCATTGATATTATTATCATTATCGTTATTGTTATTATCATCACATCATCATTGCTACCATTACTACTGTTATCTGACCTGACCTACCAGCAGCAGGTGAAGTCTGACCTGGACACCTCAACCTCCTGACGTGCAGGGCCTCCATCCTCATCATCATCATCATCATCATCATCATCATCATCATCATCATCATCACTGTCATCACCATCATCATCATCATCACCATCATCGTCATCATCATCATCATCATCATCATCATCATCATCATCATCATCACTGTCATCATCATCTCATCATCATCATCATCATCATCACCATCATCATCATCATCATCATCATCATCATCATCATCATCATCATCATCAAATCATCATCATCATTCATCATCATCATCATCATCATCACTATCATCATCATCACCATCATCACCATCATCATCATCATCACCATCATCATCATCACCATCATCATCATCACCATCATCATCATTCATCATCATCATCTCATCATCACCATCATCCATCATCATCATCATCATCTCATCACCATCACCATCACATCATCGTCACCATCACCATCACATCATCATCATCACCATCATCACCATCATCACCATCATCACATCATCATCATCATCATCATCATCACCATCATCATCATCATCATCATCACCATCATCATCTCATCATCACCATCACCATCATCATCATCATCATCATCATCACTCATCATCATCATCATCATCACCATCATCACCATCATCATCATCATCATCATCACATCATCACCATCATCATCATCATCACCATCATCATCATCATCACCTCATCATCACCATCACCATCACCATCACATCATCATATCATCATCACACCATCACCATCTCACATCACATCATCATCACCATCACATCATCACATCATAACATCATCATCATCATCATCATCATCATCATCATCATCATCATCATCATCACCCTGTCCACAGACCATCCACCAGGACGGACGTCAACAGCTACACCGTGGACCTGGTCTACCGGCTGCAGGTGACATCTGACCTGGACTACCTCAACCTCCGGAGGTGCAGGGCCTCCAACAGTGAGGGGTTCGTGTCCGAGGACCTGGTCATTGAAGGTCAGAGCAGCCACGGGCAATGGGAGCAGTACCCACTGCTCCTACCGCCTTCTTCTTCAAGAAAAAACAACAACAACCCAAACACCGCCGTTTACAAAACAGTCAAGGAGGCGTATTGATTTAAGGGGCGGGATGTTCGGGAAGTGGGGAGGGGAGTGGGGGGGGGGGGGGGATGTTCGGGAAGTGGGGAGGGGAGTGGGGGGGGGGGGATGTTCGGGAAGTGGGGAGGGGAGTGGGGGGGGGGGATGTTCGGGAAGTGGGGAGGGGAGTGGGGGGGGGGATGTTCGGGAAGTGGGAGGGGGGTGGGGGGGGGGGGGTGTTCGGGAAGTGGGGAGGAGAGTGGGGGGGGGGGGGGGGGGGGATGTTTGTGCAGTGGGTGGTGGCAGTAGCCGTGGATGGCAGTAGCGTTCAGAACCCACGGTAATAAAAACAAGACAGGTGAAAAGGGCAGGGAAAAAGAGTAGATTAATGATCATGCCCTATTCGTTAAGATTTGTTTTCCTCGTATTCATTTCCTGAACAACAATCCACTTCGTAAACAACATAAGAGTAACAAAATGCAAAGACGCACAGCTTATATAAGTCATACGAAATATCACCTGATTTGTACACACATAGAACGTTGTATGTGACAAATAATTTGTCAATACATTGTACAAATCAAAGCGATGTAAGCCATATTGTACATCTGTAAAGCAATATTTACACATTTACAAATGCACTTCAGATTATTATTGTCGAATTTGACACGGCATTTTTGTTAAACACAATAACAATAAATAGGGGAAGTGTACATAATTTTTCATGGCTTTGGGATGATAATTTCCAGGAAAAAACAAGCAAAGAAACAGGAAGACAAGTACTGTTGTTGTTTGTTCTCTTAAAGAACTTGCAGAGTTTTCTATCCCGATATGTTTTAATCTGATGAGAAAATAAAAAGATGGCAAAGTTCACAACTTAGCCATCACCTGAGATATTTTTTACAGCATGGACAGTTTATTCTGGCGGCATATTTTAGTAAGGCGAACCTCTTTCTTGCAAATTTATTTTCACACATTCGTTAAAAGGGTGTTTTTTTTTTCAAATATCATTTTCAAGGTTGTGATAAACGT
>JAFLJL010018150.1:11785-16873 GCA_018398815.1 Conus ventricosus
TGAGTTGACAGCTTGGTGGTTGGAGTTGACAGCTTGGTGGGTTGTGATTGACAGCTTGGTGAGTTGACAGCTTGTGGGTTGGTGAGTTGACAGCTTGGGGGTTGGTGAGTTACAGCTTGGTGTGCTATGGAGTTGTGGGTGGGTGGCTTGGTTGGTGTTCGTTTCTTGTGAAGGCTGGTGGGTTGGTTGGTGGGTGGGTTGGGACGGTTGGGTTAGTTGGTTGGTGGTGACGTTGGTGGGTTGGTGGTGAGATTTGGTGATGGAAGTGGTGGTTTGGTGTTGTTGGCTGGTGGTTGGTGAGTTGGACAGCTTGGCGGGTTGAATAATGTGGATTGGTGTTGTACAGCGTGGTTTGACTAGGTTGTTTTGTTGTTTGTCTGATTTTTGTGTGTGGGCATTGTGATTTTGTCTGTTTTTTTGGATGCCAGCTGTCAGTGGTATAAGGCGTGGTGGGGGGGTGGACGGTTGTATTTGGGTTGTTGCAGAGTGGACGGTTTCAATGTGTTTCAATGTGTTGTGTGGATGGGTGTTTAGTGCTGTTTGTGGTCAGTGTGGGTGTGGGCCTCGGTGTGTGTATGTGTGTAGTGCTGTACGCGTGGTTACTGTTCTACGTTGTGTGGTTTGTGTGTGTGTGTTGTGTGTGTGTGTTGTGTGTGTGTGTGTGTGTGTGGGCGCGGGAGACGTGTATGTGAGAGTGAGTAAATGTATTGAGTGTGGTATGGATGGAGGGAAAGAGAGAGAGAGAGAGAGAGAGAGAGAGAGAGAGAGAGAGAGAAGAGAAGACGTACACACAATTAAAATTGCTGACAATTTCGTCTTCCCCACATACAGCTGATGATTATGATTATTTCAGAATTTCGGCAAAGTGATTGTCTACATCACAGACAACTGACTGTCCACATCATAGAGAACTGTTTGTCTACATCATAGAGAACTGACTGTCTACATCATAGAGAACTGATTGTCTACATCATAGAAACTGATTGTTTACATTGTAGAGAACTGATGCCATATTATTTCAGAATTTAGGCACGGAGAGATTTGACCTGAAACCCGCAGACACACCTGTCCCCAGTGCCCTCCCGTGGCCTCCTCCACCTACTACAGCAACACTGTGTTCTCTCCCTTTACTGATGTGAGTGTCTGAGTTCTCTCCCTTTACTGATGTGAGTTCCTGTGTTCTCTCCCTTCACTGATGTGATTCCTGTGTTCTCTCCCTTTACTGATGTGAGTTTCTGAGTTCTCTCCCTTTACAGATATGTTTTCTTTCTCGTTACTGGTGTGAGTTCCTGTGTTCTCTCCCTTTACTGATGTGATGTTAAAAATCAGCGTGTCTGTGTTCATCAACTGTTGCTCTTCAGTGGGTGCAGAAGTTTCAGGCTGCGCGTCTTGGGTAAATCGAACATGACGGAGCCCATCCCTCTCCATGCTGGCTTTTCCAGCTGGGTTTACTCTTCAGCTGCGGCAGGTAGCAGACACCATTGTTGTTGAGCAGGCATGACGTCACTGGTCTTTGACTGACGCTACTTCTTCATCCCCAACGCCAGGAGTTCGGAGCCGTCGTCGTCGTCTTCTAGAAGGCGTTCCTCAGAAATTTTCAGGACTTGTCATGTGCCGCATCGGTTTAAAGCATGCACGCTGCCTCAAGGGTCATGACCAGCAGAGGCCAAGACTGAAGGGAACACAGCATGTTACTGACAGAATTTTGCTGTATGTTTTTTCCTACGGTTTTGTTTTTCGTAAATTTATCCATTCATTCGGTCGTTGTTCATTCGTTCCCATTCGTTTGTTCATTCATTCGTTCGTGCATTCGTTCGTTCTTTCGATCTCTTGTTCACTCATTCATTCATTTATTAATTATTTCGGTCGGTCGTTTATTCGGTCTTTCGTTCATTTGGTTGTTCATTTGTTCGTTCATTCATTCATTCGTTCGTTCATTAACTTCTTTGTTCATTCATTCGCTCTGTTTGTTCTTTCGTTCTTCTATTCCTTCGTTCATTGATTCCTTCGGTTGTTCATGTATTCATTTGTTCGTTCGTTCAGTCGTTCATTCCTTCATTCAACCTTTCATTCTTTTATTCATTTATTCATTCATTCATTTGGTCGGTCGTTAATTTTATCGTACATTCGTTGCTTCGTTCGTTAATTTATTCATTCGTTCATTCATTCATTCACTCATTCGTTGTTTCGTCCGTTCAATCATTCATGCAGTCGTTCGTTCATTCGTTCATTATCATTTATTGTGTATTTCATTCGTTCGTTTATTATATTCATTCGTTCGTATTATTCACTCATTCATTTGTACGTTCGTTCATTCATTCACTCATTCATTTGTTCATTCATTCACTCATTCATTCATTCATTTGTTCGTTCGTTCATTCATTTCATTTTTTCATTTTGTTCATTATAGTTCGTTCATTCATCATTCATTTTGTCATTTCGTTTCAGTTCGTTCTATTCGTTCAATTAGTTTCTTTCGTTCTCATTCTTCATATTTTTTCGTTCTCTCTTCATTTTTTTCGTTTTCCTTCATCACATTCATTCATTTATTCGTTCGTTCATTCATTTGTTCGTTCATTCATTCATTCATTCGTGTTCATTCATTCATTCATTCATTCGTTGTGTTTCACTTATTCATCATTATATTCCTTCGTTGCGTTCATTCGTTCATTCGTTTTTTCTGCCCTTTTTCCCAGCCTCACGAGTACACTCCCCTGAAGATTGACCGCAGCGAATTCCCCAGGGAACGGCTGCAGCTGCAGGACAAATTGGGACAGGGCAAGTTTGGCACAGTAGGTGCGGGCCCTGGCGCTCAGCCTGTTCCAAAACGGGAAATGGGACACGGTAGCCGTCAAGACGCACAGAGGTGTGTGTGTGTGTGTGTGTGTGTGTGTGTGTGTGTGTGTGTGTGTGTGTGTGTGTGTTGTGTGTGTGTGTGGTGGTGTGTGGGCGTGCGCGCGCGCGTGTGTGTGTGTGTGTTGTGTGTGTGTGTGTGTGTGTGTGTGTGTGTGTGGTGTTGTGTGTGTGATGCGTGCGTGCGTGCAGTGCGTGCGTGCTGCGTGCGTGTGCGTGTCGTGTGTGCGTGGTGCTGCGTGCTGCGTGCGTGCGTGAGTGTGTGTGTGTGTGTGTGGTGTGATGTAGTGGTGTGTGGTGGGGTGAGAGAGAGAGAGAGAGAGAGAGAGAGAGAGAGAGAGAGAGAGAGAGTCAGTCCTTCACCTCATCTTTCCTTGTTGTCGTTGTTGTGTATGTTTGTCACTTTTCATTGCCCCTGTCCGTCATTGCCCGGGGAAGGGAAACTGACCTGGCGTGGGATGAACTCTGTGCAGAGACCGCCACAGATGCCGAGAAGAGTGAATTTCTCCGAGAGTTGTCGTTACTGCGCTCCTTGCCACGTCACCAGCACGTGGTGACTTTCGTGGGCTGCTGCACGTTGTCAGGTGAGCCACGCCCCTCGTCAGCCTGGAGAGCCACTCCATTGGCTCAGAGCATGTCACGTGAACCCACATCTTCCTTTCCGCAGAACTAGAAGAGCTAACCCTGTCCCCACCCCCACAATGTGTGTGTGTGTGTGTGTGTGTGTGTGTGTGTTCGGCAGTTATACACATTTAGCGGCCAGGACAGAACAGAAACCATTCCCACGGCTCTTCCCACCAGAGACGTGAAAGAAAACCTTTACGTCTCTCTTCCCACTTACCCTTCACACCCGATGACCAGTACGTTCACTCAGAGGACGTTGTCATTTTTAGTGCGCTGGGGAAAATAACGGCTGAACATAATTTAAAAGGGAAAAATCGGAAATGAAATAAGGTAGGGAACAGTAAACGATAAACAGTAAACAAGTGGGGTATGTTTTGCTCCCATAAGGAAACCTAACACAGAGTAACTTTTATTCAAGACTGGCACAGCCTTTTAAACTTGAATAAAGTCAGACAAATACATCGACGAACAATCTAATAGTGGGGAAAAAAAAACAAGCGCAGGCCAACAACTGAACTGTCTGGCAAAGATTTGGACTTGAGGGGAGGGGAGAGCGGAGGGGAGTTTGAAGATGGGGGAGAGGGGGGCAAAGATTTGGACTTGAGGGGAGGGGAGAGGGGGGCAAAGATTTGGACTTGAGGGGAGGGGAGAGGGGAGTAGAGAAGAGTTTTCATATCTGTAACTTTTTTTTTTTTTTAATTTCATTTTCCCAGTTTCTCCATCTTCAAACTCCCCTCCCCTCTCCCCTCCCCTCAAGTCCAAATCTTTGCCAGACAGTTCAGTTGTTGGCCTGCGCTTGATTTTTTCCCCACTATTAGATTGTTCGTCTATGTATTTTGTCTGACTTTATTCAAGTTCAAAAGGCTGTGCCAGTCTTGAATAAAAGTTACTCTGTGTTAGGTTTCCTCATGGGAGCAAAACATACCCCACTTGTTTACTGTTTATAATTTAAAAGAAAAAAAACCAACTGACATCTGGCCCTGGAAGACATTTATCTTGTCTGAGTGGAAGACAAAGCGGATTGAAAACAGAAATACGCTGAATAAGAAAACTAGGTATGTTCAAACTTCGTGTTCTGTTTACATCTCTTGCCTCCTTTACTCGCGGATCGTAGTATGCGTGTCTGGCTGCGTTGAATGGCCCAATTCTGTCAGCTTCCGCTGATTGGTAGCAAGAGCGACCGGTATTCACCTGTTGCCGTGGATACAGCACCATTGTTTATGAATCACGGGATTGAATGTAAATCTGTAGGCCACGTGGTATGTTGTGTATACCGTCGTAGAGATCGGGTACAGGGTTGAGCGGAATGGTGGGTGGGCTAAATGGTCGGGTACAGTGTTGACAAACGTAAATTGCCGGTTCCAGTATCAATGATTCCATGCCACACAGATGTACATTCTCTGCCCATTTTAACTCATTCTGGTGGTATCGGGGTAAGGTGCAACCCCCAACCCCCATCCCCCTACCCCACCCACCCATACCCTTCACTGCCGTATTATCTTTGATGGGCGTCGACTTTGAACTTGAATGCAATGTCTTTGTGTTGATCAGTCTGGTGTCAGGATTATCTTTGTGTTTGTTACCGTTACTCTGGTGTCAGGATTATCTGTG
>JAFLJL010018150.1:17480-34980 GCA_018398815.1 Conus ventricosus
GGATTATCTTGTTTGTTATTGTTGCTCTTGTGTCAGGATTATCTTTGTGTTTGTTACTGTTACTCTGGTGTCAGGATTATTTGTGTGTTTGATACTGTTACTCTAGTGCCAGTATTTTCTGTGTCTTTGATACTGTTACTCTGGTGTCAGGATTATCTTGTGTTTGTTACTGTTACTCTGGTGTCAGGATTATCTGTGTGTTTGTTACTGTTACTGTGGTGTCAGGATTGTCTTCGTGCTTCTTATGTTTCTGTGGTGTCAGGATTGTCTTTGTGTTTGCTCCTCTGGTGTCACGATTGTCTTTGCGTTGACTACTCTGGTGTCACGATTGTCTTTGTGTTTGCTACTCTGGTGTCACGATTGTCTTTGTGTTGGCTACTCTGGTGTCACGATTGTCTTTGCGTTGACTACTCTGGTGTCACGATTGTCTTTGCGTTTGCTACTCTGGTGTCAGATTGTCTTTGCGTTTGCTCTCTGGTGTCACGATTGTCTTTGCGTTTGCTACTCTGGTGTCACGATTGTCTTTGTGTTGGCTACTCTGGTGTCACGATTGTCTTTGTGTTTGCTCCTCTGTGTTTGCTCCTCTGGTGTTACGATTGTCTTTGTGTTTGCTCCTCTGTTACGTATTTTTCCAATGGGGATCTCTTCTCACGTAGTCTTCACCATTATCATCACGGAGTATCTTTCCAATGGCGATCTTTTTTCTGTCTATAGATCCCACCTACAACACAATGGAGAATTGCTCGAATGAGGATCTTTTGTCCCATACTCTCCACCTAACTCATCACAAAGTATTTTTGCACTGGGGACGTGTTGTCCTATAGATCCCACCCACATTGTCATGGAGTATTGTTCCTGTGGGAACTGGTTGTCATAGAGATCCAACCCACATCATCAGGGAGTATTATCCGTAGGAAAATTGTCCTGTAGATCTCACCTATATCATCATGGAGTATTCTTCCCAAGAGAAATCATTGTCCTATAGATCCCACCTACATCATCATGGATTTTTCTTCCTGAGAGAAATTATCGTCCTATAGATCCCACCTACATCATCATGGAGAACTCTTCCCGTGGGAAAAATTGTCCTATAGATCCCACCTACATCATCATGGAGTATTGTTCCCATGTGAAAATGGTGTCCTACAGATCCCACCTACATCATCATGGAGTATTGTTTCCATGGGAAAATGTCCTATAGATCCCACCTACATCATCAAGTTGTGTTTCAATGGGAAAATGTTGTCCTATAGATCCCACCTACATCATCATGGAGTATTGTTCCCATGGGAAAATGTTGTCCTATAGATCCCACCTACATCATCATGGAGTATTGTTCCCATGGGAAAATGTTGTCCTATAGCTCCCACCTACATCATCATGGAGCATTGTTCCAATGGGAAATTGTCCTATAGATACCACCTACATTATGGAGTATTGTTCCCATGGGAAAATGTTGTTCTATAGATCCCATCTACATCATCATGGAGTTTTGTTCCAATGGGAGAGTGTTGTCCTATAGATCTCACCTACATCATCATGGAGTAATGTTCCCATGAAAAATTGTTGTTCTGTAGATCCAACCTACATCATCATGGAGCATTGTTCCCATGGGAAAATGTTGTTCTGTAGATCCCACCTACATCATCATGGAGTATTGCTCCCATGGGAAAATGTTGTTCTATAGACCCAACCTACATCATCATGGAGCAATGTTCCCATGGGAAAATGTTGTTCTGTAGATCCCACCTACATCATCATGGAGTAATGTTCCCATGGGAAAATGTTGTCTGTAGATCCCACCTACATCATCATGGAGTATTGTTCCCATGGGAAAATGTTGTTCTGTAGATCCAACATGCATCATCATGGAGTATTGTTCACACGGGAAATTTGTTCTGTAGATCCCACCTACATCATCATGAGTATTGTTCCCATGGAAAATGTTGTACTGTAGATCCAACCTACATTATCATGGAGTATTGTTCCCATGGGAAAATGTTGTTCTGTAGCTCCCACCTGCATCATCATGGAGTATTGTTCCCATGGGAAAATGTTGTTCTGTAGATCCCACCTACATCATCATGGAGTATTGTTCCCATGGAAAATGTTATTCTGTAGATCCCACCTACATCATCATGGAGCAATGTTCCCATGGGAAAATGTTGTTTTGTAGATCCCACCTACATTATCATGGAGTATTGTTCCCATGGGAAAATGTTGTTCTGTAGATCCCACCTACATCATCATGGAGGAATGTTCCCATGGGAAGATGTTGTTCTGTAGATCCAACCTACATCATCATGGAGTAATGTTCCCATGGGAAAATGTTGTTCTGTAGATCCCACCTACATCATCATGGAGTAATGTTCCCATGGGAAAATGTTCTGTAGATCCCACCTACATCATCATGGAGTTATGTTCCCATGGGAAAATGTTGTTCTGTAGATCCCACCTACATCATCATGGAGTATTGTTCCCATGGGAAAATGTTGTTCTGTAGATCCCACCTACATCATTATGGAGTATTGTTCCCATGGGAAAATGTTTTGTAGATCCCACCTACATCATCATGGAGTAATGTTCCCATGGGAAAATGTTGTTCTGTAGATCCCACCCACATCATCATGAAGTATTGTTCCCATGGGAAAATGTTGTTCTGTAGATCCCACCTACATCATTATGGAGTATTGTTCCCATGGGAAAATGTTGTTCTGTAGATCCCACCTACATCATCATGGAGTATTGTTCCCATGGGAAAATGTCCTATAGATCCCACCTACATCATCATGGAGTATTGTGCCAATGGAGACCTGCTGTCCTACCTACGGAGGGCCGTCCAGACCGAGGAATGTTTGTGGGCCACATGACCTATGACCTGACAGCACGTGACTTCTTCTCCTTCGCCCTCCACGTGGCCAGAGGAATGGCCCATGTAGCCAGTCATAAGGTGTGTGTGTGTGTGTGTGTGTGTGTGTGTGTGTGTGTGTGTGTGTGTGTGTGTGTGTGTGTGTGAAACCTAAGCGGAGATGCACTGTTTGAGATGAGACAGAAAGAAAATTGAAAAAAAAGAAATTGAACAATCATCTGTTCGCTTCGTTGCTTCATTACCTCATAATAAATTGACGAGAAGATAACTCAGTTGATAGCGATACCACTAAATGAACAGACGAGGATGACGTCAGACATTTGGTTAATTCTGTTTGGGGAGTACCTGGTGTTACTGCTAGTGCAGCAGCCTAAAGAGGTCCCTGGAATTCTGTGGATTTGGGAATTGGTGAGGAACACCATGGAACTGCGGATTTCTGAGGACTACAATGGATTTGAGGATTTAAAAAAATGAAAAGAAATAACGATGACTCTCGGAGGTGTAAGACACGCAGTGGCATTGTGGGTTTGAAAGAAGACAATGGAATTTATATTTGTGAGAATTACTGTTGAACAGGAAATTGTTTGAACTATTATGGAATTGTCGATTTGTGAGAATCACTGTTGAATAGGGAATTGTTAGAACTATTATAGAATTGTCGATTTGTGAGAATATTACTGTTGAATAGGGAATTGTTAGAATTATCTTAGAATTGTGGATTTGTAAGAATCACTGTTGAATAGGGAATTGTTAGAACTATCATGGAAACGTGGATTTGTAAGACATTCCACAGAATTGTGGATTTGTAAGAAATGTTTACGAAATTGTGGATTTGTAAAAAAAAAATTCCATGGGATTGTGACTTGTAAAGAAATACCATAGAATTCTGGGTTTGTTATGAACACATAAGTTGTGGATGTGTGGACTGTGTTGTGGCAATTGTGCACAGATATGTCGTGACCCGTCACGTTCAATTGCTATTGTGTTGTGATAGATTGTGCACAGATATGTCGTGACCCGTCACCTTCAGTTGTGGATGTGTTGTGACAGGTTGTGCACAGATATGTCGTGACCCGTCACGTTCAGTTGGGAATGTGTTGTGACAGATTGTGCACAGTTATGTCGTGACCCGTCACGCTCAGTTGTGGATGTGTTGTGACAGATTGTGCACAGAGATGTCGTGACCCGTCACGTTCAGTTGTGGATGTGTTGTGACAGCAGATTGTGCACAGAGATGTTGTGACCCGTCACGTTCAGTTGTGGATGTGTTGTGACAGATTGTGCACAGGGATGTCGCTGCCCGCAACGTTCTGATGTCGGAACGAAACGTGTGCAAAGTGTCGGACTTTGGGCTGGCCCGTCGTGTGGACGACAACAGTGACGTCTATGAAATAGTGTCCAGGGTAAGACTCGCTGGTCAGCAGATGACGTCTGTGCTGTGATGTGCCATGTTCTGTGACAGAGACCGCGGTGTCTTGTCATTGTGTTAATCAGAGAAACTTCCGCTCTGACGCGTGGTCTTTACGTCAGATTTCTCTGCTATGACGTTGATTCTGTCACACCTCTTCTATGACGTGTTATGTCAATTACACATCTTCTATGACGTGTTGTGTCAATTACACATCTGCTATGACGTGTTGTGTCAATTACACATCTGCTATGACATGTTGTGTCTGTAACACCGCTGCTATGTTTTAATTAGAGAAACTTCCGCTTTGACGCGTTATCTTTAGTCAGATACCTCTGCTGTGACGTTTTTGTGTTTATCACACCTTTGCTGTGACGTTATTGTTTCTATTACACCTCTACTATGACGTGTTGTTTCTATTTACACCTCTGGTATGACGTGGTGTTTCTATTACACCTCTACTATGACGTGTTGTTTCTATTGCACCTCTACTATGACGTGTTGTTTCTATTACACCTCTGGTATGATGTGGTGTTTCTATTACACCTCTGCTATGACGTGTTGTTTCTATTACACCTCTGCTATGACGTGGTGTTTCTATTACTCCTCTGCTATGACGTGGTGTTTCTATTACACCTCTGCTATGACGTGGTGTTTCTATTACACCTCTGCTATGACGTGTTGTTTCTATTTCATCTCTGCTATGACGTGTTGTTTCTATTACACCTCTGCTATGACGTGTTGTTTCTATTACACCTCTGCTATGACGTGGTGTTTCTATTACACCTCTGCTATGACGTGTTGTTTCTATTACACCTCTGCTATGACGTGTTGTTTCTATTTCTTCTCTGCTATGACGTGTTGTTTCTATTACACCTCTGCTATGACGTGTTGTTTCTATTACACCTCTGGTATGACGTGTTGTTTCTGTTACATCTCTGCTATGACATGTTGTTTCTATTACACCTCTGCTATGACGTGTTGTTTCTCTTACACCTCTGCTATGACGTGTTGTTTCTATTACACCTCTGCTATGACGTTGTTTCTATTGCACCTCTGCTATGTTGTAGATTGTCTATCTCTCTTCTTGTCTATCTCTCTTCTGATATGACGTTATGTTTCCAGTACACCCTTGCTATGACGTATTTTTTTCAATGACACATCTTCCTCTGGTGTTTTGTTTCTGCTACACCTCAGCTATGACGTGTAGTGTGTATCAAGGAAATGTTTGCTATCATGGGTTGTGATGTGATAGTGTGGCGTGTTGTTTCTGTTAAAAGGGACTGTGGTCCTGATGTGTTGTAATGTGATAGTGTGGCGTGTTGTTTCTGTTAAAAGAGACTGTGGTCCTGATGTGTTGTGATGTGACAGTGTGGCGTGTTGTTGCTGTTAAAAGAGACTGTGGTCCTGACGTGTTGCAATGTGATGGTGTGGCGTGTTGTTTCTGTAGGGACTGTGGTCCTGATGTGTTGTGATGTGATAGTGTGGCGTGTTGTTTCTGTAGGGACTGTGGGTCCTGACGTGTTGCAATGTGATGGTGTGGCGTGTTGTTTCTGTAGGGACTGTGGTCCTGATGTGTTGTGATGTGATAGTGTGGCGTGTTGTTTCTGTAGGGACTGTGGTCCTGATGTGTTGTGATGTGATAGTGTGGCGTGTTGTTTCTGTAGGGACTGTGGTCCTGATGTGTTGTGATGTGATAGTGTGGCGTGTTGTTTCTGTAGGGACTGTGGTCCTGATGTGTTGTGATGTGATAGTGTGGCGTGTTGTTTCTGTTGAAAGGGACTGTGGTCCTGATGTGTTGTGATGTGATAGTGTGGCGTGTTGTTTCTGTAGGGACTGTGGTCCTGATGTGTTGTGATGTGATAGTGTGGCGTGTTGTTTCTGTAGGGACTGTGGTCCTGATGTGTTGTGATGTGATAGTGTGGCGTGTTGTTTCTGTAGGGACTGTGGTCCTGATGTGTTGTAATGTGATAGTGTGGCGTGTTGTTTCTGTAGGGACTGTGGTCCTGATGTGTTGTGATGTGATAGTGTGGCGTGTTGTTTCTGTAGGGACTGTGGTCCTGATGTGTTGTGATGTGATAGTGTGGCGTGTTGTTTCTGTAGGGACTGTGGTCCTGATGTGTTGTGATGTGATAGTGTGGCGTGTTGTTTCTGTAGGGACTGTGGTCCTGATGTGTTGTGATGTGACAGTGTGGCGTGTTGTTTCTGTAGGGACTGTGGTCCTGATGTGTTGTGATGTGATAGTGTGGCGTGTTGTTTCTGTAGGGACTGTGGTCCTGATGTGTTGTGATGTGATAGTGTGGCGTGTTGTTTCTGTTGAAAGGGACTGTGGTCCTGATGTGTTGTGATGTGATAGTGTGGCGTGTTGTTTCTGTAGGGACTGTGGTCCTGATGTGTTGTGATGTGATAGTGTGGCGTGTTGTTTCTGTAGGGACTGTGGTCCTGATGTGTTGTGATGTGATAGTGTGGCGTGTTGTTTCTGTAGGGACTGTGGTCCTGATGTGTTGTGATGTGATGGTGTGGCGTGTTGTTTCTGTAGGGACTGTGGTCCATATGTGTTGTGATGTGATAGTGTGGCGTGTTGTCTCTGTAGGGACTGTGGTCCTGATGTGTTGTGATGTGATGGTGTGGCGTGTTGTTTCTGTATGGACTGTGGTCCTGATGTGTTGTGATGTGATGGTGTGCCGTGTTGTTTCTGTAGGGACTGTGGTCCTGATGTGTTGTGATGTGATGGTGTGGCGTGTTGTTTCTGTAGGGACTGTGGTCCTGATGTGTTGTGATGTGATGGTGTGGCGTGTTGTTTCTGTTGAAAGGGACTGTGGTCCTGATGTGTTGTGATGTGATGGTGTGGCGTGTTGTTTCTGTAGGGACTGTGGTCCTGATGTGTTGTGATGTGATGGTGTGGCGTGTTGTTTCTGTAGGGACTGTGGTCCTGATGTGTTGTGATGTGATGGTGTGGCGTGTTGTTTCTGTAGGGACTGTGGTCCTGATGTGTTGTGATGTGATAGTGTGGCGTGTTGTTTCTGTAGGGACTGTGGTCCTGATGTGTTGTGATGTGATGGTGTGGCGTGTTGTTTCTGTAGGGACTGTGGTCCCGATGTGTTGTGATGTGATAGTGTGGCGTGTTGTTTCTGTAGGGACTGTGGTCCTGATGTGTTGTGATGTGATAGTGTGGCGTGTTGTTTCTGTAGGGACTGTGGTTCTGATGTGTTGTGATGTGATGCTGTGGCGTGTTGTTTCTGTAGGGACTGTGGTCCTGATGTGTTGTGATGTGATAGAGTGGCGTGTTGTTTCTGTAGGGACTGTGGTCCTGATGTGTTGTGATGTGATAGTGTTGCGTGTTGTTTCTGTAGGGACTGTGGTCCTGATGTGTTGTGATGTGATAGTGTGGCGTGTTGTTTCTGTAGGGACTGTGGTCCTGATGTGTTGTGATGTGATAGTGTGGCGTTTTGTTTCTGTAGGGACTGTGGTCCTGATGTGTTGTGATGTGATGGTGTGGCGTGTTGTTTCTGTAGGGACTGTGGTCCTGATGTGTTGTGATGTGATAGTGTGGCGTGTTGTTTCTGTAGGGACTGTGGTCCTGATTTGTTGTGATGTGATAGTGTGGCGTGTTGTTTCTGTAGGGACTGTGGTCCTGATGTGTTGTGATGTGATAGTGTGGCGTGTTGTTTCTGTAGGGACTGTGGTCCTGATGTGTTGTGATGTGATAGTGTGGCGTGTTGTTTTCTGTAGGGACTGTGGTCCTGATGTGTTGTGATGTGATAGTGTGGCGTGTTGTTTCTGTAGGGACTGTGGTCCTGATGTTTTGTGATGTGATAGTGTGGCGTGTTGTTTCTGTAGGGACTGTGGTCCTGATGTGTTGTGATGTGATAGTGTGGCGTGTTGTTTCTGTAGGGACTGTGGTCCTGATGTGTTGTGATGTGATGTGTGGCGTGTTGTTTCTGTAGGGACTGTGGTCCTGATGTGTTGTGATGTGATAGTGTGGCGTGTTGTTTCTGTTGAAAGGGACTGTGGTCCTGATGTGTTGTTTCTGTTACAAAGACTTGTTTTATTAAGTATTTTATCAGTTACAGAGACTTATGTTATGACGTTTTTTTTTCCTATTACAGAGACCATGCCATGACGTGGTGTTTCTGTAACAGAGACCATGTTATGACGTGGTGTTTCTGTAAGAGAGACCATGTTATGACGTTTTTTTCCCCTATTACAGAGACCATGCTATGACGTGGTGTTTCTGTAACAGAGACCATGTTATGACGTGGTGTTTCTGTAACAGAGACCATGTTATGACGTGGTGTTTCTGTGACATAGACCATGTTATGACGTGGTGTTTCTGTGACATAGACCATGTTATGACGTGGTGTTTCTATAACAGAGACCATGTTATGACGTGGTGTTTCTGTGACATAGACCATGTTATGACGTGTGTGTTTCTTTAACAGAGACCATGCTATGACGTGGTGTTTCTGTAACAGAGACCATGTTATGACGTGGTGTTTCTGTGACATAGACCATGCTATGACGTGGTGTTTCTGTAACAGAGACCATGTTATGACGTGGTGTTTCTGCAACAGAGACCATGTTATGACGTGGTGTTTCTGTGACATAGACCATGTTATGACGTGGTGTTTCTGTGACATAGACCATTTTATGACGTGGTGTTTCTGTAACAGACCATGCTATGACGTGGTGTTTCTGTAACAGAGACCATGTTATGACGTGGTGTTTCTGTGACATAGACCATGCTATGACGTGGTGTTTCTGTGACAGAGACTATGCTATGACGTGGTGTTTCTGTGACAGAGACCATGTTATGACGTGGTGTTTCTGTAACAGAGACCATGCTATGACGTGGTGTTTCTGTAACAGAGACTTGTGTAATGACGTGTTGTTTTTGTTACAGAGACTCGTGCTATGCCATGTTGTTTCTGTTACTGAGACTGGTGTTATGACGTGTTGTTTCTGTTAAAAAGAACCGTGCTATGACGTGTTGTTTCTGTTAAAAAGAACTATGCTATGACGGGTTGTTTTTATTACAGAGACATTTGTGCTATGACGTGTTGTTTTTTGTTAAAAAGAATTGTGCTATGGATTGTTTTCGTTGAACCTGTCTCTGCTGTGACGTGGTGTGTGTGTGTGTGTGTGTGTGTGTGTGTGTGTGTGTGTGTGTGTGTGTGTGTGTGCGTACATGCGTGCTTACGTGCGTGTGCGTGTGCGTGTGCGTGCGTGTGCGTGTGTGTGTGTGTGTGTGTGTGTGTTTAAATTATTACGGCTCTGCTATAATATAATGTCTACCTGTCGGAGACCTGTGCCACTACGGCGGATGTGTCCTGTGCTATAACCTATGGTTTTTCTGACAGAAATCTGTGCCATTATGATGGATGTGCCAAGTGATATAACGTAATGTCTGTCTGACAAGACTTCTGCCATTATGGTGGATGTGCCAAGAGCTATTACATAATGTTTATCTGACAGAGAGCTCTGCCATTACGGTGAATGTGCCAAGTCATCATCATTCTCTTGCCCATGATGGGCGTAGAGGAGAGATGAGAGACACTCTCGAAGCCAGGCACCGCCATCCGGCCCTGTCCTCTGCCTGTCGCATCAGCGTAGGGCCATCCATCCTGGTCCATTCTTTGATGTTGTCCATCCAGCATTTGGCTTGTCGTCCCCTTCGTCTGCCGCCTTCCAACGTGGCCTGGATGACTGTTTTGGGCAGTGAATTGTGGCGTATGACATGCCCGAACCACGACAGCTTCCTCTTCTTGACTGTTGCCAAGGGGTTCTTGGGGGCCTGCAAGTGATGTTATTTGGCTCCTTACAAGGTCGTATGTCTTCCTGTCTTGCCAAGAGATCCCGAGCAAGCGCCTGAAGCATTTAGTTTCAAACGTCTGGATTCTCTTGGTGGTCTCTGCTGTCATGGTCCAGCTTTCGCAGCCATACAGCAGGATGGACAGCACCAGGGACTTGTACAGCTTCATCTTTGTAGGAAAGCTGATCTCCCTGCTCTTCCAGATCTTGTTTAGCTTTGCCATTGCTGCTGTTGCGATCGCTAATCTGGTCTTGATTTCTGTTGTAGAGCGACCGTCTTTGGTGAGAGTGGCGCCAAGGTATTTGAAAGCGCCCACTTCTTCAAGCTGTTGTCCGTTCATGTAGATTTCAGCATGGGTGTTGGTTGTGCTGTTGACCAGGACTTTGCTTTTTTCTGTGCTCACTTCCATTCCATATGCACCTGCCCTTTCTTCCAGTCTCTTTGTCAGGTCTTGTAGTTCTTCGTTGCTGCCTCCCATCAGGTCGATGTCATCTGCGAACCTCAGATTATTGATGGTTCTACCTCCGATGGAGACAGTGGAGTGGAAGTCATGGAGGGTTTCACGCATGATGTTTTCCAGGAAAAGATTGAACAGTACGGGAGATAGCAGGCAGCCTTGACGGACTCCAACTGTGGTCTTGAAGTAGTCCCCTATCTGGTTGTTGAGGAGGACTGCGCTGCTGGCGGTGTTATACAGCGCCTGGATGGTTTGGACGAGACCCTCCTCTATGCCAAACTTTCTGAGCACCTGCCACAGACCCTTGTGCCACACCCTGTCAAACGCTTTCCTAAAGTCAATGAAGTTGTGGAACAGGTCTCTCTGATGTTGTAGATGTGCCAAGTAATATAATGTAATATTTGCCTGACAAGACCTCTGCCATTATGGTGGATGTGCCACGAGCTAAAACATAATATTTGTCTGACAAGACCTGTGCCTTTACGATGGATGTATCCTGTGCTATAACCTATGGTTTGTCTGACAGAAACCTGTGCCATTATGGTGAATGTGCCAAATGAGATAACTTACTGTTTGTCTGATAGTGACCTCTGCCATTACGCTGAACGTGCCAAGTGATATAACGTAATGATTGTTTTACACAGACCTCTGCCATTACGGTGAACGTGCCAAGTGATATAACGTAATGATTGTTTTACACAGACCTCTGCCATTACGGTGAACGCGCCAAGTGATATAGCGTAATGATTGTTTTACAGAGACCTCTGCCATTACGATGGATGTCGCCGGAGTCGTTACGGGACGGGGTGCACACCTCCCAGTCGGACGTGTGGTCCTACGGCGTGTTGCTATGGGAACTGGTTACCCTGGGTAGGTGGGGCACACCAACACACACAGAGGATCCCCCAGACAGACACGGAACCGTAGACAGACACGGAACCATAGACAGACACACATTCACACATAGCACGCAGACAGACAGACACAGACTCACACACAGACACACACACACACACATTCACACACACACACACACGCACGCACGCACGCACGCACGCACGCACGCACGCACGCACGCACGCACGCACGCACTAACACACACACACACACACACACACACCACACACACACACACTGGAAGTGGAACAGATAAGAACCACTACATGACCTGCACTACCAAACCCCGATGTGTCGTCTGCAGTCGGCTGAACCATAAACAGCATGACACATGACTGGACCAGCCAGTGACCTGGTCTCTGAGTGGCAGTGGTCAAGGGCTGGTCTGGGTCAGAATAGCTCAGCTGGTACAGCGCCGGACTTGTCATCTCGGTGATCCTGGGGTTGCGGGTTCGAATCTCCGCCGGGCCGTTTCAATACAGGTTTTTTTTTCCCCCTCGGAGCTAACATTGGTTCTGTCTCCATTTCCCAGACCTTCGAATGGGACTATAAACTAAGGCTCTGTGTGTGAACGCACGCATAACATCTTGCACGCACGTAAAATCCAATCACCAACTTTTCATAGGGAAGGCCAGTTTGGCCGTTGGTATGGATGACACGTCACACAAATCGTGCACTTGCATGGAAAATCGAAAGAATGAAAGAAGAAAAGTGAGTGAACGATATTGACTGAATGACAGGGTAAACGACTGAATGGAGCGACAGCAGGCAGCTCTTCAATCTGCTCTACCCAGGTAGGCAGCCCGTTGTGTAAACGACAGTGTGGATGGTAAAGCGCTGAGAGCTTGGTTTCTAGCCGAGGATAGGCGTTATATAAGAACTCTTAACAACAACAACAACGACAACAACAACAACAACAACAACTGTAAACAACGCGACACATGTCTCAAACCACCAATTTCACTTTGATTCAGTTTCGGTTTAATCAAGCAGTTCAATGACGTGCGGACTAGCCATATCGCTACAAACACAACTGCAAAGTTTCATAACAGCACTGGCGCGGGACTTACAGCTGATGTACATGAATAGAGCGATGCTTGCAGATGTTTGACGTGCATGCCACAATGGTCAGACTTGGGTTACTACTACATTTGTTCCATTTATCATTGTAGTTATGTGGTTGGTGTGTATGAACGGGCAGTGTAACTGTGTGTGTGTGTGTGTGTGTGTGTGTGTGTGTGTGTGTGTGTGTGTGTGGTGTACCAGTATGAGAGAGAGAAAGTCCCACATGTGTGTGCGCGTGCTGTGTGTGTGTGCCCCCCACTATGTGTGTGGTTTGTGTTGTGGTTGTGGTGTGTGTGTGTGTGTGTGGGGGGGGGTGTTGTGTGCCTGCAGCATGCTCGCTGCGCGTCTTGATATTGTATGTTATGGCAATATTCGTGTATGTGCGTACATTGTGCTGTTGTTTGACGTGTGTGTGTGACCGGGGGGGTGGTTGTTAGTTTTAGCTGAACATAATCTATAGGACAACCCTGACTCGACATGCCCGTCACCGTGAATCCTGTTGTCTATGACACGATGATTCGTTGATTAGACCACCTGACCCGACATGCCCGTCACCGTGAATCCTGTTGTCTATGACACGACGATTCGTTGATTAGACCACCTGACCCGACATGCCCGTCACCGTGAATCCTGTTGTCTATGACACGACGATTCGTTGATTAGACCACCTGACCCGACATGCCCGTCACCGTGAATCCTGTTGTCTCTGACACGATGATTCGTTGATTAGACCACCTGACTCCGACATGCCCGTCACCGTGAATCCTGTTGTCTATGACACGAGATTCGTTGATTAGACCACCTGACCCGACATGCCCGTCACCGTGAATCCTGTTGTCTATGACACGATGATTCGTTGATTAGACCACCTGACTCGACATGCCCGTCACCGTGAATCCTGTTGTCTATGACACGATGATTCGTTGATTAGACCACCTGACCGACATGCCCGTCACCGTGAATCCTGTTGTCTCTGACACGATGATTCGTTGATTAGACCACCTGCTTGGAAAGTGTGACGAAAAGAGACGGGTCACTTTCAGTGACCTGTGAAATGTACTGAGTAGTCTTGATGTGCCTGGATTAGGGTCCTGGACCTACAGCACGTGCTAATGATCTTGATCTACCCTGGTAGTGTTCGATGATCTGATGATCTATATTGACTGGTCTTGATGTCAGATAAAGTTTAATGACCTGTGACCTATTCTGACTGGTCTTGAGGTGCCCTGGTATTTTTCTATGACCTTTGACTTTCACTAATTGGTCTTGATGTGCCCTGGTAATGTTCCATGACATGTGACCTATACTAGTTGGTCTTGATGTACTTTGGTAATATTCAGTGACCTGTGACATACACTAATTGGTCTCGGTGTACTCTGGTAGTGTTCAGTGGCCTTTGACCTGTACTGACCGGTGTGGCTTTGTCCCAGGGGCCAGCCCGTAGCCACGGAACAGGATAAGGCCAGCACTGACTGTAGTTGAAGCAGACCTGTGACCTGGTGTTTAGTTACCTTGGATAATGGTCAGTGACCTGTGACCTGTACTGACTAGGTATTGATGTACCCTGGTAATGTCAGTGACCTGTGACCTGTACTGACTGATGTTGATGTACCCTGGTAATGGTCAGTGACCTGTGACCTGTACTGACTGATGTTGATGTACCCTGGTAATGCTCAGTGACCTGTGACCTGTACTGACAGGTACTGATGTACCCTGGATAATGGTCAGTGACCTGTGACCTGTACTGACTGGTTGTTTGGTATGTCATCCTGTGTAAATGGTACTGGTAGTGACCTGTGACCTGTACTGACTGATGTTGATGTACCCGGTAATGGTCAGTGACCTGTGACCTGTACTGACAGGTACTGATGTACCCTGATAATGGTCAGTGACCTGTGACCTGTACTGACAGGTATTGAAGTACCTGGTAATGTTCAGTGACCTGTGACCTCTTCTAACCGGCGTTGCCATATCCCAGGGGCCAGTCCGTACCCCGGGAACACGGGGAAGGCCGTGATAGAGTTGGTGACCTCCGGGACCCGCCCAGTCATCCCGCCCCAGTGCCGGGGAGAGCTGTAAGTAGACACAGTACACTCCACTGTCAGGTCATGTTAGCTGACCTGGGTTGCACGTGCTCACAGCATGATGTTTTCATCTTTTTAAAGAAATCGACAACAAAAACTGCAATGGCCGAGAAACATAGCCAAAGAAAAAGTTAAAAGAAAATTTTATGCCTGCCAAAAGTTTCCTGAGATAAGCTCAGAATACTAACTGTTAGACACAATAGACTGTTGAATGGATAGAACACTAAATGTTGGATTCACTAGACTATTAGATAGATTCACGGTGGAGAATCTCAGTACTAGGTACAATAGGCGGCTCACAGTGTTGGCTATTAATTCCATATATGATCAGGCTCAGAGTCATTAAACTCAACAGGTGATACACACTTTAAGAATAGGTCAGGCTGGTGACAATTTGTTGGAATCAAAATGGTGTTAGATAATTACACACTGAATATATTAAGGACACTCTAACTACAGTCTCATGGACTTGGGGGGGGGGGGGGGGGGGGATAGAGACAGGAGAGAGACAGAGAGAGAGACGGGGCTGGAAGGTGGGAGGTGGAGGAGGAGGAAGAGATGGAGGAAGAGGAGAGAGAGAGAGAGAGAGAGAGAGAGAGAGAGAGAGAGAGAGAGAGAGAGAGAGAGAGAGAGAGACGGGGTGGGAGGTGGAGGAGGAGGAGAGAGGAGAGAGGAGAGAGAGAGAGAGAGAGAGAGAGAGAGAGAGAGGAGAGAGAGAGAGAGAGAGAGAGAGAGAGAGTGCGCACACACGCGCATGCACATGCACGCATGTTCACACGCGCGCCTGCACGTACACACACACACACACACACACACACACGCACACACACACACGCACACGCACACGCACACACACACTTTAAGTCTTTATTCTCACTACTTCCCGAAGATGGAGTATGGCTGCCTTAGTAGCGGAATGAAAAACGGGTCATACACCCAAAATTCCACTCGCTTTGTTGGGTAGATGGGATTAATTTAAATACTTGTCTGTCCATATAGGGAGTTTCCGCAGGAGTATCAGCCTGCGTACGCAGAAGAAGAAGAAATTCTCACTACTCGCAAGTACTAATACACCACTATCTTTCCCCTCCCAGGGCCGATATTATGACGTCATGCTGGGCGATGAATCCAGCGCAGAGACCCACCTTTGACGTCATCACGCTCAGATTCGAGAAACTGTTGGAACAGGAAGGGGACTACCTGCAGCTGGACAACATCCAGGAAGGCATCTACTCCATCCTGGAACCCTCGGTGTCTGGGGAGAGAGTGTGAAGGCAGAGACAGGTCCAACCCTTGGTCGCCACGTTGACCATGTTGGCAGCGGAGAAGACGCGGAGTTTTAGACAGAAAGAGCCCGAGTCAAGGGCTGGCTTATTCAGAGGGTGTTGTTGTTGTTGTTGTTGTTGTTGTTGTTGTCGTCGTCGTTTTTCTTTTCTTTCTTTTTTTTCGGCCTGAGTTCCCAACGTATGTGTCGGGCCAGGCGATTGGTCGGCTTCTGTCAACTGTCTGGCGGTTGGTGGAGACTAGTCGCTTCATTCACGTGATGTGAAGTGCAGTTGAACTAAACATCTTCCGCCCACTTTGACATAGACGTCACTATGAGGTCAAGTCGTCACAATGTCCTTGCATTTTTTTTTTTGGGGGGGGGGGGGGGGGGGCTAACATTAGCAAGGCTTATGATCAACTTGGCACCAAACGACATTTATACAAATCGTTGGCAATTACCTAAAAATAAACCTTTGCGTGGGGGTGGGGGGTGTATCTGCGTCATTTCATTCCATTACTGAATGACGCTGCACTGTGTTGTAATCTGTTCTGTTATTGTATTTCATGATATTATCTATGACTATAATACACCTTGGGCTTTACTTACCTGTTGGATATTATGTTATAGTGTTACTGTCTGACTTTTAATATATGGGGATTACTTACCTGTTGGAGATTATGTTATAGTGTTACTGTCTGTCACGAGCCGGTTTACCTTGTTTTTACTCTGTTGTTGAATAGAGAATGAAACACGAACAGCTCACGACTTTTTATAATAACTGTGTGATCATCAATAGGCTCACTCTCGCGCTTTCGTCACACCGACAACAACATGTAGCTCACTTCCTCCAAACAGTCGTCTGCTATCACTCCAACATTTATAACAGACTCAAAGAAATACAAGTTCCAACTTTACTTGTACGAAAACCACTTAAATTTCACATTCATAATTTAACATACGTTTTGCACACAGGTATTCACAAATAAACTTAAATTAGCCAACCCTAAACATTACTTTATTTCTAAACTAACTGACCTCCCTAACGAACTACTTTCCCTAACTGTAACTAAAACTCACCTAACCTCTGACCTAACCAAATTAAATAACTTCCCAAGTTCCCAACTAACAAGTTAACTCACACGCCTACGCTCTCCCAATTACTCGAACATTCTTACGACAACATTCTTAGACTCATGCTCCCATCACTCAATTATTCCGACATTCAATTCTGTTACAAACACCACACGCAACTACAAAGTCCAGCCTCGCGCAAGCTCTCCATGACATTACAGTTCACTCAGCCAGTGGTGTGCAACAGCGGCCGCCCAGCTATCAAACATGATGCCTGCACAAGCCGGAATAAATATATTAGAACCTAAACAACTCTTGTTCCTATTTCGAAACATCTTAAATCTCCAAGTCGAAATGAACTACAACTGAAGCCAAAATCCGAACTATACTCACCAAGCAGCCCACACCTTCATACATTCAGAAAAGGACCGAACACGGGTCGGACACTGCCTTATATTCCTACGCATTGCCTCGGCTTCACCAAGGCCATACTCCACAGATGCGGAGATTATAAAAAATCCCAAAAACTTTTAACACTATCACTAACACTTTCTGACACTGTCTGACTTT
>JAFLJL010018150.1:39980-48588 GCA_018398815.1 Conus ventricosus
TTCTAAATCACCTGATCCTCAGCTGGAAAACGGGCAGACAACAAACTTGCTTTGATCTCTTATTTTTAAAAAAAGACAACAACAACAACAACAAAAAAAGACTGAGTGTCGCTGGCATGTCTTTTAGAGGAGACAGCTAGAGTCGCCTTAAACAAACAAACAACAACAAAAATGACTGAGTGTCGCTGGCATGTCTTTTAGAGGAGACAGCTAGAGTCGCCTTAAACAAACAAACAACAACAAAAAAAGACTGAGTGTCGCTGGCATGTCTTTTAGAGGAGACAGCTAGAGTCGCCTTAAACAAACAAACAACAACAAAAAAAAAGCTGAGTGCTTTTGCTTTGATGGTGAGATTAACGTCCTATTGGCCTGAGGCCCTTAAGGACAAGGTTCATGCAGACAAAGGTCTGCATATTTGTGGCAACTGTTGTCGCCTGGCGGTGGTGGGTAGTTTCAGTGAGGGTCGTCGCATTTGTCTCGCAGAGCTCGCGTTCCTCTTGAACATTGGCTCAATTCTGGTTATTATCTTCTTGAAAGTTGGTTCAAGTCTGGTGGAGTTGGTCTTGAACGTTGGTTCAGTTTCAGGATCTTGGTCGACCGACGGTAGGCGTCGGTGTATGTTGCCTGCTGTCCCCCAAACATCAGGCTGTCTTCAGGACCACCGGGCGGCCTTCTTCATGCTCGGGTGGCGATGGTCCTGTGCCGCGTGAGGCCGCCTCAAGGAGGGAGCAGGACGAAAGTCGCTGGAGCGCTGCACGAGTCCCTAAAACTTGGCGGGCACTCGCTGACTGCGGCCGAGAGGGCAATTTTTCAGCCCAACCGGTAAGGAGTGCCCCCATGTCTGCCTCCCCACAAAACAGCACGGTATTCCAGGCCACGGTAGTCGCAGTCAGGCAGTGCTCCTTCGTCAATCGCCCCACACCTCCAGGAGCCGTCCCCCGGCGACACAGGCTAGACCCGTCGTCACCCACATGGCTGGAAGGTTGGCTGTGCCGCCCAATGACGCTGACCTCTCACGTCAGCATCCTTCAAAGGAGAGCTGCCACCTCTCCCCTGGTGTTGACTGCAATGCCACACTCGCAGTGAGACTGAGTGTCGCTGGCATGTCTTTTAGAGGAGACAGCTCGAGTCGCCTTAAACAAACAAACAACAACAAAAAAAGACTGAGTGTCGCTGGCATGTCTTTTAGAGGAGACAGCTAGAGTCGCCTTAAACAAACAAACAACAACAAAAAAAAGACTGAGTGTCACTGGCATGTCTTTTAGAGGAGACAGCTAGAGTCGCCTTAAACAAACAAACAACAACAAAAAAAAGACTGAGTGTCGCTGGCATGTCTTTTAGAGGAGACAGCTAGAGTCGCCTTAAACAAACAAACAACAACAAAAAAAAGACTGAGTGTCGCTGGCATGTCTTTTAGAGGAGACAGCTAGAGTCGCCTTAAACAAACAAACAACAACAAAAAAAAGACTGAGTGTCGCTGGCATGTCTTTTAGAGGAGACAGCTCGAGTCGCCTTAAACAAACAAACAACAACAAAAAAAGACTGAGTGTCGCTGGCATGTCTTTTAGAGGAGACAGCTAGAGTCGCCTTAAACAAACAAACAACAACAAAAATGACTGAGTGTCGCTGGCATGTCTTTTAGAGGAGACAGCTAGAGTCGCCTTAAACAAACAAACAACAACAAAAGACTGAGTGTCGCTGGCATGTCTTTTAGAGGAGACAGCTAGAGTCGCCTTAAACAAACAAACAACAACAAAAGACTGAGTGTCGCTGGCATGTCTTTTAGAGGAGACAGCTAGAGTCGCCTTAAACAAACAAACAACAACAAAAAAAAAGACTGAGTGTCGCTGGCATGTCTTTTAGAGGAGACAGCTAGAGTCGCCTTAAACAAACAAACAACAACAAAAAAAGACTGAGTGTCGCTGGCATGTCTTTTAGAGGAGACAGCTAGAGTCGCCTTAAACAAACAAACAACAACAAAAAAAGACTGAGTGTCGCTGGCATGTCTTTTAGAGGAGACAGCTAGAGTCGCCTTAAACAAACAAACAACAACAAAAAAGAGACTGAGTGTCGCTGGCATGTCTTTTAGAGGAGGCAGCTAGAGTCGCCTTAAACAAACAAACAACAACAAAAGACTGAGTGTCGCTGGCATGTCTTTTAGAGGAGACAGCTAGAGTCGCCTTAAACAAACAACAACAACAAAAAGACTGAGTGTCGCTGGCATGTCTTTTAGAGGAGACAGCTAGAGTCGCCTTAAACAAACAAACAACAACAAAAGACTGAGTGTCGCTGGCATGTCTTTTAGAGGAGGCAGCTAGAGTCGCCTTAAACAAACAAACAACAACAAAAAAAGACTGAGTGTCGCTGGCATGTCTTTTAGAGGAGACAGCTAGAGTCGCCTTAAACAAACAAACAACAACAAAAGACTGAGTGTCGCTGGCATGTCTTTTAGAGGAGACAGCTAGAGTCGCCTTAAACAAACAAACAACAACAAAAGACTGAGTGTCGCTGGCATGTCTTTTAGAGGAGACAGCTAGAGTCGCCTTAAACAAACAAACAAAGAACAACAAAAGACTGAGTGTCGCTGGCATGTCTTTTAGAGGAGACAGCTAGAGTCGCCTTAAACAAACAAACAAACAAGGTGTTTTGAAGTTGTTGTTTTTCCTCCAACAATCAAAGAAAAGTGTTTGTGAATGTACCTCTCTCTGAAATGCAGCACCAAAGAAAAGTGTTTGTGAATGTACCTCTCTCTGAAATGCAGCACCAAAGAAAAGTGTTTGTGAATGTACCTCTCTCTGAAATGCAGCACCAAAGAAAAGTGTTTGTGAATGTACCTCTCTCTGAAATGCAGCACCAAAGAAAGTATTTGTGAATGTACCTCTCTCTGAAATGCAGCACCAAAGAAAAGTGTTTGTGAATGTACCTCTCTCTGAAATGCAGCACCAAAGAAAAGTATTTGTGAATGTACCTCTCTCTGAAATGCAGCACCAAAGAAAAGTATTTGTGAATGTACCTCTCTCTGAAATGCAGCACCAAAGAAAAGTGTTTGTGAATGTACCTCTCTCTGAAATGCAGCACCAAAGAAAAGTATTTGTGAATGTACCTCTCTCTGAAATGCAGCACCAAAGAAAAGTATTTGTGAATGTACCTCTCTCTAAAATGCAGCACCAAAGAAAAGTGTTTGTGAATGTACATTCTCTGAAATGCGGCACCAAAGAAAAGTATTTGTAAATGTACATTCTCTGAAATGCAGCATGATAATATATATATATATATATATATATATATATAAACAATTCAATCTTGTAAGTGTCGCCAACACGTCACAAATAAGTGTCAACAAGGCTGACATATGAAGAACTCAGTCTTGTAAGCCGTCGCTGACATATGAACAACTCAGTCTTGTAGGCCGTCGCTGACATATGAACAACTCAGTCTTGTAAGCCGTCGCTGACATATGAAGAACTCAGTCTTGTAAGCGTCGCTGACATATGAACAACTCAATCTTGTAAGCGTCGCTGACATATGAACAACTCAGTCTAGTAAGCGTCATTGACATATGAACAACTCAGTCATGTAAGCGTCGCCGACATGTGAACAACTCAGTCTTGTAAGCGTTGCCAACACGTCACAAATAAGTGTCAACAAGGCTGACATATGAACAATTCAATCTTATAAGCGTCGCCAATGTGTTACAATTGTATCAACAAGGTTGACATGTAAACAATTCAGTCGTGTCAGCGACTGTTGGAAGTGCCAACAGGGCTGATATGTAAACAATGAAGTGTAGTACGATTCTCATTGTTTCAAACCAACGGCTATAACTGTTGCAGTCCACCCCCACCTCCTACACACTGGAAACCAGGCTCGTGTCCAGTCAATGAATTATCTCCCCTCTCACAGGAACACAATAACAGCCAGTGTAAAAGAAAAGTGGGACAAACTCCGTGTATTTTTCTCTTCATTCCCAGGAACCACGACACAAAAATTCAGTACTTTTAATCAACAAAGGAACGACTACTTCTTGTAAACAATGTGAAAATTCCCTCCCTGACAAAAAGTATCAGTTTCCCTTATAATCACTCACACCCAGGAGCACGCTTAAGTTACACTCTCTCGTCAGTTGCATACAAGTATTGAGCAATTCTTTTCTTTCTTTCTATGTCTATGTCTTTATAACAAAACACAGATGAGGCGTTGACAAGGAGGTCGACGATGACACACATGCTTACTTTTATAATATATCCTGGTGTCAACCAGGCCCAAGAGATACAGACACCGAGCAACACTCTTGAGAGACGCATCCATTTAGTGGATGAAACTCAACTGTGTGGTTCCAGTCTTCCCAGCTGAGCCCATAGCAAACTCAACTCTGGGTAGGAGCCGGTCGGGGAAGAACAATCCTACATGACTCTGATGGGAATCGAACCCACGACCTCCCAGCCGGGGAGTCCGCAATGCTAACCACTTCACTACAGTGGCTGGTCGCAAACCCACAGATTCGTCACTGACGACGACACACCCTCGCGAAGAGAGACCATTAAAAAAAAATTAAAAAAGGTGGACGATGTGTAAATTATCCCCCAAGAGAAAGAGAAAATAGGAAATAGGTAGAAAATAGGTATCTGGTGCTCCCATGATAAAATAAAGACAACCCATGATTCCAAGTGAATGTTGCTTACGACGCCGAATCACCTAGCAGAAATGACAACACAGAGCATACGGAAAGAGAAAATAATGATTGTCAAATAGTTGGTTTCAAAGTGATGAAGCAACGCGCGGTACAGTGCGGATATCGAGTGCGACCCCTTGTTGCCAAATTTGCTCCAGGGGCCAACAGTCTGAGTCGCACTATTTTATGTTATTTTATTTTACTTTTTAACATGCGCGCTGGTGACCTACTCGTTTTGAGTGAACCAGTATTTTAGGAAGAAGGAAGAAGAAGATAGGCACTTTCAACCCTTTCGAAGAAAACCTCTAAACGTACCATCAGACTCTGGAACCAAGCAGATTTACCAAAATTGCGCAGGGATACTCATGATTTCAGTCGTCTTTTTTTGAGGTCCCATAGTGTTAAAGATAATGTCAGTGACCTTTGGAAGTGTATAAAAACTAACTTGGAATTTATTATGGATGACAATATACCTACTAAAATAACTTCAAGCAAGAACCACCAGCCATGGATTACTACAAAAAACTAAACGTTTGTTGAGAAGGAAACATCGTTTCTTTAAGAAATTGAAACTACATCCTAATTCAGAAAGATTACTGGTTAGGTATAAACAGATTAAGAGAGAATGTAGACTTGCTCACTCCAATTATGTTAATTCGATGATTTCGGAAGGTGATCATCAAAACAAGAAATTATGGTCTTACATAAGGAGTAAGAGACAGGACAACATTGGGATTCCAGACCTGAGAAACAACCAGAATAACCTAATACAGGACCCTGAAGGGAAAGCAAACTTATTAAACAAGCAGTTTTGTTCAGTTTTCTCAAATCCCAAACCTTTAATTAACGTTGGACTAAAGGATGATGATAAACTCCCTGAAATGTTAAACATCAAAGTAAACAAAGCAGGAGTATTTAAGTTACTGACCAATATCAATGAAAACAAAGCTACTGGTCCCGATGGCGTTCCTGGCAAGCTCTTAAAATTATGTGCCAATGAATTGAGTGAGGTATACCAATTACTTTACCAAGCTTCACTGGACCAGGGAGTAATACCTGATGAATGGCGAGATGCGAGCATTGTTCCCTTATTCAAAAAGGGTGACAAAACAAAAGCAGAGAACTATAGACCTGTATCTCTTACATCCATATCAGCTAAACTACTTGAACACATAATATATAGTAGCATAATGGACCATCTTGACAAATATGACTTCTTAAATAACGCCCAGCATGGTTTTAGACAGCGAAGGAGTTGTGAGACTCAACTTATAACAACTCTCAATGATTTTAGTAACTGTCTTAACAACAGACAGCAAATAGATGCAATTTTATTAGATTTTTCTAAAGCCTTTGATAAGGTTGACCATGAGGGCCTGCTGCTTAAATTAGAACACATTGGCATTGGCGGTTCTTTGCTAAAATGGGCCAGATCATTCCTCGTTGGGAGAACGCAGAAAGTTGTTGTGGAAGGGTCGTCATCCCATTGTAAACCAGTCTTATCAGGCGTACCACAGGGAACTGTTCTGGGGCCCTTGTTTTTCTTAATTTATATAAATGACATAAGTAGAAATCTCTCTCCTGGAACTACTATAAGGCTTTTTGCAGATGACAGTTTAGTATATAGAACAATCAGAAGCAAGAATGATACACGCATTCTACAAGAAGATCTAAACGCTTTACAAGAGTGGGAAAGAACTTGGAAAATGGAATTTCATCCCAAAAGTGCCAAGTGTTACGTATATGTAACAAACGCTCGCCAATTAGATCAGATTATTCTATCCATAATACTATTCTTAAAGAAACTAATGCTGCAAAATATTTAGGCATGATTATAGATAGTCGTCTCAAATGGAAAGAACATTACAATTTAGTATGTAAGAAAGCAAATAACATCTTAACTTTCTTACAGGAATATCAATGACTGCCCCCAAAAGGTTAAAGACGACTGCTACAAACACTGGTTAGACCAGTACTGGAATATGGTTGCTCAGTTTGGGATCCTTACCATCTAAAGGACATTGATAACCTTGAAAAGATTCAGAAGAGAGCAGCACGGTTCGTAACAGGGAACCACATCAGAGAAAAGGGGAATACTAGGAAGAACATGAGAAAATTAGAATGGAAACCCTTAGAAGAGAGAAGAGCTTTTATTAAACTTAACACCTTTTTCAAAGGCAGAGCTAAAGTAATTGATATTCCAGTGGAACAACTAGTATTGAATAAAAGTAGCACCAGGAGTGGCAGTCAATGTTATACCATACCTGCATCAAATATTGACAGCCACTTACATTCTTTTTATCCCAGTTCCGTACGGCTGTGGAACTCACTGCTGGGTGCCATCAAGATTGCCACAGGTGCAATCTCATTCAAAAAACAAATTGATTCGACAGTTTTGAGATCTGCATATTGACGTTTTTCTATTTTTACTTCCCCAGATATTTTATTGAATATCGAGTGCGACCCTTGTTGCCAAATTTGCTCCAGGGGCCAACAGTCTGAGTCGCACTGTTTTATGTTATTTTATTCTATTTTTTTTAACATGCGCGCTGGTGACCTGCTCATTTTTGAGTGAACCAGTATTTTAGGAAGAAGAAGGAAGAAGCACTCGGTTCTCGGAACCGGAAGTGCACCTCGCTTCAGAAATACTCCATCGCCGCCAACAGACGACAGGAGAAGAGCCAGCCACAGACAACAGACCGCAATTCAGTTCTTGGGAATCTGTCAAGTTGGCAAAGTCCTGCTGCTTCACTCACTGCAAGAGCAGTTCATGACACCCACCAGGGAAGGGAGAAGCACACAGAGCCTGCCATCAGATTTCAGACGGGAGCATAACGTGGATCTCTTCAGTCTTCTACAGCAGCATGCAAGACGATCGTCTTGACTACTACCCCGAAATGCCACAGGCTTTGTGGCCAGATGCCCAGTCCAGAGACGAGAGACTCTCCACCACAATTGTCGACTGCCCCGATCGTGGCTAGCAGCTGGGTGCCTTCGCCAGCCCTGTGTTTTGCTCAGTCCTATCGGGACGTGGCTGGCAACCGCGGCACCTTCCCTGACGTGGTCTTCATCACCCTGACGCCCTTCCAGTGCCTGCAGGGTAAGTCGCTCAGAGAGTGAATTGGTGTTCGTGTGCAGGAGTGTTGGTGCATTTAATAAGTCGGGGTTACAGCACTAAGCAGGGTAAGTTAGCACAACCCCTTCAAAATGTAGGGTCAAACACTTTAGTGAGGTGACTGCCGGTAGAAACTGAAACAAACTTAAAAGCCGAACAAAAGAAACAAAATTATCGTAATTTGCGTGTACCTTTCGTTCAGTGTAATAGTAACTTTTCTTTTAAGTTTGTCAAATAGTTGTTTTAAAAAAGTGATGACTTTAAAAAAGAGTTCGAATTTGGCTGTATGTAGTGATGTTTTGTCATTTCAGTCATAGTAAAGCGATGTAGAGAACTTAAGCTTCTGCTGCAACGAGCTTTGTTCTGGTCAGCATATTACAGACTAATCAAAATGCAAGACACTGCGAGAGTGCCGGAAATGCTTAAAGTTCTGCTTCATCACCGATCAGCTGTTGCAAAGTCAATCACCAGTGCTTCCCAGTAACTTCAGGCACTGGCGGCAAGCGATTTGCTGATTTTTCATTCACCCGAGTTTGGTTCAGTAGGCACAAAGAGATGTTCAACAGTGAGCTTCATGTGCCGACAGTTTAACAAGACCATGTAAATAAGCATACGTCCGGCAGAAGACCCCTTTATTCTCGATAATGATTCTGTAACTGGACCACGTGGAAAAGAGGTTTGCTTCATTGCAAAAAATGGCAGCGCAACCTTCAGTGCAGATAGTAGTCCTGATCTCAGTCTGTGAACTTGCATAACTTTGCAAGCAGTGCAAATGATTTTGGATGACAGGGATAGCATAGATGATCTTTTACCCATTGATT
>JAFLJL010018151.1:0-24370 GCA_018398815.1 Conus ventricosus
ATCAGGATTACATACAAGCAAGCGAGATGCATGGGCCGGTTGTACAGCCTCGGGCCAAAGTGGATCTCGACAACACCATCGTTGCCAATACACCAATCAACATAACAAAGAACTCCATTCTATGGCTTTATTGTTGTTGTTGGACATTTCTCTCTATTTCATCGGTTTAGATTTAAAAAGAAAAGGGCTCGCTAGGTAGGATCCTGCGTATGTTGTATCAGAACAGACACCACTGAACACGACTGAAAATAGTTCAGTAACAATGCAGAATCTGCTCAGATCATTCACTCCATGACGGACCTGACGTTGATAGTTCCATGAAGAATGCCGGTGTCGTATATAATACTGTCGCCGTGGAATTGTATCGCAGCGATAGCATTTCACGTGAAATATTGTTGCAGCGACAATAATGCTGGGGAAAAAATGTCGCGTGACAACTTTTCACGAAAAATGTCCCATAGAATATTGTAGCTGTCCATAAATGCAGTATTTCCCGGAAATACTGTCGCTGCGACACGATTTTATGAGCGACAGTATTATATACGACACCGGCTCTTAGACTGCAACAGTACAAAGCTTAGTGAGGCTGTGTGTACGACAGTCGGAATGAGCGGCGTTGGTGTAGTGCCGTTGAGCTAGCATAGAAGATAGCACAGTTAAATGGAAATAGAATAGAAATGAATTTATAGAACAGAGCGTGGGGAGTGCAGACCTCTGTCACAGTCGAACCGATCCTGGATCAGCCTTTGGATCTGGATCCGCACTACTGAACTGTTAGACAGATATAATGACATCCTGTCTTTTCGATGTGTCATGAAAATCAATTTCACGTGGTCATGCTGACATGCAGACACAGACAAACAAGCAGACCGTAAGGCGAGTGTGATGAGATATCTTTGAAGGAGGTGGCAATCACTCAGAGAACGATGCTTTGTAATATACATAAACATGTGACACACAGGCGAAAACAATATATCACAGATAAGAGACATTGTCAGCTAAAACAAACCTTGCTGGGGCGGCTCTTTCTGCATTCAACAAGACAACAGAAAGAGGTGTTAGGTTGCGCAGTCTACCGGTCATCCCGTCGGAAAGCCTGTCTAAAAAGCAAGTTTCTATTCCTGGGTTTGAAATACTTAGAAGAGCAAAAAAGGTGTAAAAAAATATCCAAAACGGCGTATCAAATATACATGACATTCTGAATGAGAGGAAGCTTCGATTGAAAGAGATAAACACAGAGAGAGAGAGAGAGAGAGAGAGAGGAGAGAGAGAGAGAGAGAGAGAGAGAGAGAGAGAGAGGGGGAGGGGGAGAGGGCAGTTAGACAAAACCTATAGCTCCACATGAACAAGGTGCAATAATGATAATACTGATGGATGTGAATGCAAATGTTAATAAGCATGCACAAATCTTTTCGGAACCAGTCTGAAAAAATACAACGAGGTGGACATTTTATTATTATTATTACTATTATCATTATTATTATTATTATGAATATTTATATAGCGCCCATCCTCGGCTAGGGACCAAGCTCTAAGCACTTTACAATCCACACTCGTTTACACAACGGGCTGCCTACCTGGGTAGTGCCGACTGAAGAACTGCCAGCTGACAGCTTCCTTACTTCCTTCATTCTTTCCATTTCTCACGCAAGGTGCATGCTATGTGTAACGTGTCATCCATGCCAACGGCCAAACTGGCCTTCTCTCCCGAAAGTTGGTGATGGGATTTTACGTGTGTGCAAGATGTTATGCGTGCGTTCACACATGGAACCTCGGTTTACAGTCTCATTCGAAGGACTGTATGGGAAATGGAGTCAGAACCAATGTTAACTCCGAGGTAAAAAATCCCCCTGTACCGAAACGGCCCGGCGGAGATTCGAACACGCAACCCCAGGATCACCAAGATTACGAGTAACAATACCTGCATATTTTACTTTTGGAGAGAGGAAGCGTAAATGTCACAAGCAATGCTAATGTATGTCAGTAGGACGACGCTCTGGTGAGAACTTGACAGTAGCTGCCCAGAGGGAAACCCTCCACAGACAATTATTTTCGGTACTGGACTCCGTACATTTATATGGGGGCCGAATCATGACTTATCAATGCCCTTCTACTGTCAGAAAATGCATGAGTGAGTACGTGAGTGAGTGAGCGCGCGCGTGCGTTTGTGTGTGCGTGTGCGTGCGTGTGTGCGTGCGCGCGCGCGTGTGCGTGTGTGTGTGTGTGTGTGTGTGTGTGTGTGTGTGTATGATTTGTGTGTGTGTGTGTGTGTGTGGGGTGTGTGTGTGTGTGTGTGTGGTGTGTGTGTGTGTGTGTGTGTGTGTGTGTGCGCGCGCGCTCGTGCGCACATTAATATTCTGAATGGTTGGGTGTCACACACATATCTGTCGGACACCTGTCCCAAGCTGGGACATTTCAGCCTTGTGACGCTCACTTTCAGTCCTCCTCCAACAGATCCACCTGGAGCTCCTCCAACAGATCCACCTGGAGCTCCTCCAACAGATCCACCTGGAGCTCCTCCAACAGATCCACCTGGAGCCCTCCAACAGATCCACCTGGAGCTCTATTCCACTGTTTTTGTCCTTGCCTGTTTGCTCTGATTCTCATTTGTACCAGAAATTATGAGATAATTTGCAGATGAGCCTGCAAATCCTTTTGCTCCAGCTTGTATGGTGAGAACGTTAGCTTGGAAGGCCAGATTCTTTTCAAGCTGCAAACTAGACCGGCATGCATGTGTGTCAGAATACAGCGTTAGTGCATGTCTGTATTGAAAGAAAATAAAATTCTTTACTAATTGTGCAGCAGTGTAAATTGTATGTGTTAAACCTGCCACTAGAATGGGACGGCTTTCCCAGTTTTACCATCTGCGAGCGCTTGGAGCAAAGCGTACCCAGCAACATTTCATCCACCTACTTCTTAATGATGCCATACACAGTCGGACATAGAGACACATATGTGTATTCTTCACTCGGTGACTTTTACCTCTCAGGTCTAAATCATACAACTTTTCATATCATGTTCGTAGCAGTCGATCATTATCAACTTTCAGGCATCAAGAGAGAGAGAGAGAGAGAGAGAGAGAGAGAGAGAAGAGAGAGAGAGAGAGAGAGAGAGAGAGAGAGAGAGAGAGAGATATACAACAAACATATATATCTATATAATATATATATATCGGTCAAGAGAAGAGAGAGAGAAGACGAAGACAGAAACCAGACAGACAGACAGCAAACAGACAGAACAGCACATACAGACAGACAAACACTTTTGTCTTTTTAATCAAAAAGTTTGTGAAAAGACGAAAAATTTAAAGTACTCCCACTACTACACACAAAAGAAGAGGAAAGCTGAATAAAAGGGAAAAAACCCCCAAAGGACGGGTTTTTGGAGTTGTGTGTCTTTTTTTCCCACGGCGGGTTTTATATTTCCCCATCATCATTTAATTACTTTTTGTTTATTTTTCCCTCAGATTTCCCTTCACTCCATCGTATTAATCTTTTTCAAAGGGGTTTGGCAGGGTTTAGTGCGCCCCCAAACGGGTTTTTTCTTTTTCAGTATAAACAGAGACGGGAAACTGCTGAATCTGTTTCTGCTTAGTTTCTGTCTTATTCTGCCCCCTTTGTCGTCGTCATTTTAGATTTTAAAGGGTTTTGTTCATTTTGGTGGTGGTGGGGGTTTTGGGGTTTTGGTGGTTTTTTGTGTTTTTTGTTGTTTTTGTTGTTGTTTTTTTTTAAAAATAATGATAGTAAAATTTATTGTTGCTTCTGTCATTTTTTTCCCGGGTTTGCCCACGTGCTTTCTCGTTATTTTTGTTTTCTTTTTTGTTTTGACACTACACCAATTTTAAACCCAATTCTTCAGTTGTTTGACTCATTTTTTCCTTTTGGGGCCTATTAAACTGTATACTTTTCTATGGCATCAGGCCCATTAAACAGCGTTTTTGGGGGTTGGCGGTTTCTTTTTTTTCTTTCTTTTTTTTTTTTAAACGGGTTTGTACATTTCTTTAATTGATTTTGGGGGAGAAAAAAGGGTGAACAAGGGCGGCTCAGATTTATTTTCGAAAACTGCCTTCAGATTTCAGAAAATTTTAAATTTTAAAAACTATATTCTTTTCTTTTCTTTTTTTTCGGTTTTTTTTATTTTTTTCTTTTTGTTTCTTTGCTTGTTTTTCTTTTATTTTTTTTTTTTTTCCCTTTTTTGTTTTGTTTTGTTTTTTTGGTTGCGGGCCCCCCTTTTCGGGAAAACCACCTCGGGTTGCACCACACCCACCGTTCATCCCTCCCCCTCTCCGTCCCAGCCACACCCCGGGTTTCCGGCCCCCACAGACCCAAAGACAATCCACGGGGAACCCGCCAACTCAATCTTTCAAGAGGCAAGCCACCGGGTAAAGCCCAACCTGACTGCTCCCGAGTCACTTCGGGATGTTCAGTGGGGTTTTTTTTTTCCCAAAAGGACAGTTGTACACCACTTACCAACCCCCACTACAGACAAACAATGATTGCTTTGTCGCGGGCCGGCGTGATCTCCCTCTCTCTCCCCTCTTCCTCTCTCTCTCTCTCTCTCCCCTTTTCTCTCTCTCTTTCTCTCTCTCCCCTCTCTTCTCCCCCTCCTCTCTCCCCTTTTCTTGTGGCCCGCCACCACTCCGTCCAACGCCCACCCCCCATAAATTTCCCGACACGATGCCCCCGATGCAATCAAAAAAAAAAAAAAACCCTTAGCCATGGAGGGGACATCAAAAACTGGTTTTTAAACAATAAAGGCAGGCAAAAAGGGGGCCAAACCAAAAGTTGATTTTTTTTTAAAAATTTGCTGTTCGATGAAAATTTGGGGATAATCATAAAACCAACAGATTTCCTTTCCCCGGAAAGAGACTGCAAGACGGGCTGTAATCATGTTTCACTTTCAGATATACCCGAAGTAAAACCCAGGCCGAGAGATACGGCCCCCTAAAAGTGCTGACATAAAATTTGGAGAAAGCACTTCGTCCCAACCCTTTCGGGGGTAGCAGCCGGTTGGGTCAAAAAAATCCTACTTTGGCTTTTGGGGGGAATTTAAAACCCAAATCTAAAAATTGGGGGGAAAGTCTGCGCGCTTTTAAAATATAATCTTTTTTTTTAACTGGAGGTGTTTATTTAAAAAAAGAAAGGACAAAAAAATTAATTGAGTCAAAGTTGCACCCGGGTTTATCGATTAATTTTTCCCGTCCCCCCCCCCCCCCCCCCCCGCCCCCCCCCCCCCCCCCCCCCCCCCCCCCCCCCCCCCCCCCCCCCCCCCCCCTTACCTGGGGATGTGTGTCTTTGTATGAAAACGCATGCTTTTCCCTTCAGTGGCAGAAAAAATTTAAAACGTTTTTTCACTTTTTTTCCTTTTTCTTCGTCCCCCCCCCCCCCCCCCCCCCCCCCCCCCCCCCCCCCCCCCCCCCACACACACTCAAAACCTTTTTTTTTTTTTGCATGTCTGCGAGAATTAAAAGAAAAAAAAAGTTACATTCACAACCGTTTGTGTTGTTTGGCGGGTTTAAAATCTTATTTTTAAAAGGGACATATTTTATAATGCTTTCCTTCACTCTGATACATTAAACCAGCCAAAAACCCCCCCCCCCTCGGTTTTAAGCACTGGAAAAAAAATCATTCAGTGTATTTTTTAACCCGGTGCAAAACCCGACCCGGTCATTTTGGGTTGCGGGCCACAAATAACACTCGCATAGTTCCTTTTCAGAGGTTTTGTTATGGCCCCTTCCCAGAAAAAACAAACCTTGGGAAAATGTTTTCCGCCCAGGGGAACCCCCCTAGTGTTTGCCCGGCAATATAAATTTATTGCCAGTATTTGCCCCCACGAGGCGTTTAAAGTTTGCCCCCGACGTGGATGACAAAATGCCCCCGCTTAGGAATACGGAAAAATTTTTGGCCCCCGGCCAAGGAAAATATCGGCCCTCCGAATTTAAAACCCCGAAACAAAAAAGAAAAAACCAAGGGACAAAACAACACCCCCCAACAACAACAACAACCCCAAACCACCAACAATAACAAAAAAAAAAAAAACAAAAAAAACCCGACTCTAAAATGGCACAATGTGTATTAAATTTTCTAACAAAATGTTAAATGTTGCGAATACCTGCCATTAAATTTTGGCAAACCAGATATTTGCCGACGAGATAAAAGTTGCGAGTGTTTGACATCGACCTTTTCCCTTTCCAGAATATTAACTGCGACGTAAAACAATGAAATGTTTTCAAGGAGGAAATTTTTTTGGCCAGGGAGTGGAACTTTGCGAATGCCCTTTTTGTCAAATTTGAAAGTTGCAACATCGGGCCGCCAAAGGGGGGGAAGGGATTTTCATTTGGGAGTGGAGGGGTTATTTGGAGGGGTTCAAACGAATTTAAAACCGGTGATTTGGTGCGGGCTATGTTTGGGGGAGAATAAATAATGAGATTAGGCCCCCGGCGGGGACGATGGCAAAATAAATACACCCCACACTCATTCGTTTCATATTTTTTTTTTTAAACTTTCCTCTGTGATACATTAGGCCCCCCCATCCCCCCCCCCCCCCCCCCCTTTTTTTTTTCTAAATTTCTGTTTCCAACTTTCCCCTCGACTTCCTCTTAACCCCCCCCTTTTTCCCTTTTCTCCTTTTTTTCCCCTTTTCTTCCTGATTCTTCTCCCTTCTTTTATTTTTTTTTTTTCTGTCACCCTTTTTTCTTTTTTTAAATTTTTTCAATGTTATTTCTTTCGTCTCTTTCCCTTTCCCTTTCTTTTTTTTTTCTTCAATTTTCTACTGCTTATTTCTTTCGTCCATTTTTTTTTTTCTTTTCTTTTTCTTAAATTTTTCTACTGCTTATTTTTTTCGTCTCATTCTTTTTTTCTTTTTTTTTCCCCTCTTCCTGCCGTCTTCCTCTTTCCTTGTTTTTGTTTTTTTTTTTGTCTTTTTTGTTTTTTATTTTTCCCCCGTCATTCTACTTTCCCCCCTCCTCCCCCCCCTCCCCCTCCTCCTTTTTTTTGTTTTCCCCTTTTTTTTTTTCCTGTCCCAGTTCTTGCCCCATTTTACTGGCACTGCCCCCACACCGTCACAGGGAACCCTCGTCCACAACCACAGTCTGGCGGGCCCCCCCCAACCTGACCCCGACAATCGACAATGTCAACGTCAAGTCATCTTTGAGGAAACCCACCAGAGGGGGACACTTTGTTGTTGTGATCCAGCAAACAAAGGCCCACCCCCTACAAACGCCTCTCCCGGGCACAGTAACTGTTTAGCCCGGGGAGAGGGCTTGTACGAGTTCCCCATCTGCAAATGCACTCCCGTGTCCGTTCCAATGCGGTCCCACTTTTTCCTATTTAAAGTCCTTAGCAAACCAACTCTGCAAAGGAAGGGTGGGGGTAAAAACAAGGCACAAATAAACCCCTCTGAGGGGAATTGAACCCACGAGCCCAAACCCGACTTAAATACTTCGCCTCAGCAGCTGGTTCTTTGTCTTTCTCATCATCATCATCATCACCATCATACCTCATCATCAACATCACCTCACCATCATCATCATATCACCCTTTTCTTCTTCTTCTTTTCTTCTTTTTCTTCTTCCCCACAACCCTTTTCTTTTTTTTTAACCCCCCTTTTAAAACCCTTTCTTTCATGTTTTAAATTCCCCCCTTCATTTCTTCTTGCCTTTTTTCGTCCATCCTTCGTTCTCCCCCCCTCCCTTCCTGTTTTTTTTTTGTCTGTTTATTTACTGGAAGATTGTATGGGGGGGAGGATTCAGAGAAACAACATCAAAAGATACACCCAAGGGAGGAAAGGGGAGGGGGGGGGGGGGTTAAAAAGGGGAGGGGGTTTGCTGGGGTTTGATCAAAACTTGACGAAGTATCCCTTTTACAGCGGTTTTGGAGTTTTAAAGGGGTTTTTTGAAAGAAGCCGGGGGAAAGGGAAAGGGGAAACTATTGAAAGAGGGGGGGATAGGGGGGGAAAATTGGAGGTGTTGGGAAAGTTGGGTGTGAGGGGGGTAAAGTAGGAGACAGGTGGGATGGGTGAGGGGGAGGGGGGGGAGGTGGAAAGAGGGGAGGTGGGGGGTTTAGGGGGAAACAAAGAGTGATGGGGTACCACGGCTGAATTCAATAACGAAAAAAAGGAAGTGAAAGATGACGCAGATCCTGGTTTTTTTTCTCAGGGTTTCGATTAATTAGGCGAACGTCTTTCTGTTTTTTCGTTTGCCTGCCCTCTGAACGTGTGCGTGTGCGTGTGTGTTGTGGGGGGGGTGTGTGTGTGTGTGGGGGGTTTGTGCGTGTGGGGGTGCTTTGTGCCGCGCACACAAAAGCGTTTTTTTTCACGCGTCCCATTTTTTTTGTTTTTTTTTTGTGTTGTTTTACGTGCAAAAAACGTGTGTTGTGTGTCGTGCATGCGTGGTGCGTGCGTGCGAGCGGGTGCGTGTGTTTTTGGGGGTTTTTTGTGTGTGTGTGTGGTGTGTGTGTGTGTGTGGGGTGTGTGTGTGTGTGGCTTTTCGAGCATGCGTCGTTTTTTATGGTTTTTTGTATGTGTGTGTGTTTTCTCCCCTTTCTCTCCCCTCTCCCTCTCTCTCCCCTCTCTCTCTCTCCTCCCCTCTCCTCTCTCTCCCTCTGTGTGTATGTGTTTTTTGGGTGTGTGTAACGTGTTGTGTGTGAAACCCAGAGGGAGAAGACGTCCCCTTCCCAAGGGAAAACCTTTTCCCCAACCACCTAGAGGGTTTGGGATCGACAAAAGGGGGGACGGGTTTTCATTTTCCTTAATCTCCAAGGCGACCTAAAACAGCCCCCCCCCTTTTTTAAAAGCTGGATTTGGCAGACTGCGAAATAAGGGGGCCGGGGTTTTTTCCCCCATAAATTTAAAAGAAACCGCAACCCGCGTGTGCCCGATTTTTGGGCCCCTTTCCCCTTGAAATGCATTTGCTGCGACCCCGCGCGGGCGTGGGGTGCGTGGGCGAAGAATGCTGGATAGTGATTTGGCATTTTAAAGGGAAAAAAAGGGTTCAAATGAATAACCAAAACCCACCCACACACACACACACACACACAGGGGGTACACCACACGTGCGGGGTGCGGGGTGCACGCACGCAGGGCACGCTCGCCGCATGCACGAACGCACGAAACCCAACACATACAAAAAGGCGCGCGCCCCCACACCCACCCCAGACACACACACACATACCCCCGCATGAAACCAGCACACACGGACACATAAAAACACACGCACGCGTGCAGGGCACGCGCGCGTATGAAGCATTGTTTAACATACCGTACAAAATGTAATTTGTCTATTTGAATATGTTTTACGTCCCATTTTTTTTAATTCAACGCTTTTATTCACGCCTTTTTTGGGACGCTTATGCTCAAAGCGTACAAAAAAAACATGATTTTTTGGGTTTAATTTTCTGTTTTATGACATGTTTAGTAAATTATTAGAAAAAGCTTTTTTTTTTTTTTTTTTTTTTTTTGGGGGGGGGGGGCCGGTTTTTAGCTTGAATCTGTGGGGACACACCCCGTAAAAATTTCACAACACACACAACACACACACACACACAAACCCCCACACATACAACACACACCAAGGACTTTAATGGCACAAAAAATTTATAAGGTGGGTCCCAAAGGGTCTACCATTTGGGTTGGGGTTTAAAGGGGGTGGGTTCAACACCGCAAAGTGGGAGCCACGGGGGCCCCTCTTTTTAAAAATTCTCTTATCTTAGTCATTAATTAAATTTATCCTTTAGCTTTAAATCATGGGGAATGGGGTCAAAAAAAACTTATGCGAATGGGGTTTAAAGGAAAAGGCGATTTTCCGAAAGTAGTGACACCCTTATGGTAAACTGAAACTGAACTTTTTACAAAGAAAAGGTTGCTTTTGATGGGGTTAAAATTAATCGTTTAAATGCAAGTTTTTGGGTGCCCAAGATCTGGAAAAAGGGGAAAAAAACAACCTTAAACAATAGGTGGGAAACAAAAATTTTCCTAAACAGCTATTTAACGAAATAAAACGGCAGTTAGAGCGGTATGGACATCTCTCCCCTTCCCCTCCCCTCTCTTCCCCTCTCTCTCTCTCTCCCCTTCTCTCTCTCTCTCTCTCTCTCTCTCTCTCTCTTCTCTTTTCTCCGTTGGTGTGTGTGGTGTGTGTGTGTGGGGTGTTTTGGGGGTTTTGTGTGGTGTGTTTGGGGCGTGCGTGCGTGCGTGGGGGGTGCGTGTGTTGTGGGTGGTGGTGTGTGGGGGGTTTTTTTTTGGGGTTGTGTGGGGTTGTTTTTTGTGTATGATTTGTGTGTATGATTTGGGGTGTGTGTTTTGGGGTGTGTGTGTGTGTGTTTGTGTGTGGGTTTTGTGTGTTGCCCCTTTCCCTTGTGTGTGTGGGGTGTGTGTGGTGTGTGGTGCGCGCGCGCGGGGCGCGCACCTCAATGTGTGTTGTGTGTGGGTGGGGTGTGTGTGTGTGTTGTGTGGGGGAAACGCTTTTTCTATATATTTTTTTTTATTCTTTGTTTTTCTTTTTTGCTATCAATTTGTGCTTTTCCCATTTCTTTTCATTTTTTTGTTAGGCAAAGGGAAAAGTAAAGTACAGAAGGGGGAACCGGGGCCGGGGGTCGGAGGGGGAGAGGGGGAGGGGAGTGAGGGAGAAATAAAACAGCCTTCGATCAGGTCTGCAATGGTCCTGGAGCCATTAGCAGACCACAGTTTTTGATTTTTCGAAGCCCCCAAGGAACCCCCGTGCCTAAACATTTAAAAAAAATGTCGGGAGAAAAAGTCTTTAAATTTTTTAAAAAATTATTTTTGAACCCAAAAAAAATATATTTTCTAGAAGAAACTGGCAGAACGGTAATTTTAGAACAGCAAACAAAACAATGCACGCCGATAGGGGGGGAGAGGGGGGGGGGAAAGGGAAGGTGGGGTATTGGGGAAAAAAAACCACCCTTTTTTTTTGTCCTGGAGATTGACGTCACCGGGCGGAAAAGATCACGTTTTTCACGTGCGTTTTGGGGCATTAGACAGCAGCTGTTGGGTCACGGCAAACCCCTGCCGAGGAAATCCAAACAAAACCCAAAAAAGGGGGATCTTTGGGTTGAGTGACATTTCCCTGAAGGTTACGAAAACCATGTGTACCAAACAGGGGAAAAAAATGGCACGCCAAAAGTGTGTGTGTGTGTGTGTGGGGTGTGTGTGTTGGTGTTGGGTTTTGTGTGTGTGTGTTGGAGTGAATGGGGTGTGCCCTGCTGCGTGGGGCGGGGCCCTTTCCCGGGAATAGTATTAATGATTTCAATGGTTATTCAATGACTGGATATTGATTAAAAGCCAATAAATTCACGTTTTTAAAACACACCCCAACACACACACACACACACACACAACCACACACACACACACCCCAACCCCAAAGCGCGCACGCACACACGCACTGGGGAAAAAAAACCCGGTTTGTATTTGTTATTCCCAATTAAAGAAAACTAAATAAAAGAAAAGTAAAAGACAAAATATTTTTTTACCTTGCTTTATTATTACTATCGTCCCTCATCATCTTTATAAAAACGATACTTTTTTTGTTAACATTATAACATTATCATTCTTACTATTTTTTCATTTTTATTGGGGGCATTATCATTGTCATCACATAATGAAAGATTTTATGATGTGATGATGATGATGATTGTTATTTTATTGTTTTTTATTTTTTATTTTTACTATTATTATCCCTTTATTTTTTTTTTGTTGTTTTGCTGTTTGGGTTTGGGTTGGGTTTTGTTGTTATTTAAATTTTGATTGCTATCACCATCGTCATATTTATGATCAATATGTCATCATCATTATGAAGGGCCCATATCAAATCTTTGAGACTTTACCCCGGGACAGGCGTTTTACCTTTTGGTTTTGAACAAAATTTGTGGAGGTTTTCACCGAAAAACCCCCTCTGTTTCCCCTAACAGAAAAAAGGGGGACCCTGATTCCAACCAGAGAAGGTAAAAGTGGGGGGAAAAAATGAATGGTCTTTTTTTTTCTTTTCCCAGGGCATGTTGGGCTTCTACTAGTTCCTTTCTAATTTTTACCCTTTTAAATATGGTTTTGCTTTCAAAAAACAATAATAAAAGTAAAAGATAACCGGTTTTAACCAAAAACAACCCTTTAAAAAATTTAAAAATAATAACAATTATTAAACATTATTGGGTTTTATCAATATCATTATTTTTTGTTGCTGTTGTTGTTGTCGTTTTTTTGTTATTTTCATTAATATTGTCGCTATTTTTTGTTGTTGTTCTTGTTTTTTATCGGTTTCTATTACTATAGCCTGCACGCATAAAAAACAAAAAATTTGTCCCAAAAACCCCACACGATCCCATAATGACGACTCTATTCGCAGATGTTTTGGGCGAAGGACCCGTCAGGAGGGAGAATTGTCCAGTGCGGGCGGATCCTGGATCTTTCCTCACAACCCATCCGCAACCCCCAAAAACTCACATAAACATTTTTAGGTTCTTTCTGGGATTACAAATCAATCTTTCCACAAAATTTTGGGCAAAAATTTATTTAAAATATTTTTCATTATCTTGCCCAAGAATCTCGAATCCCGATCTGTGATCAGATCCGCATCAAAATTCAAGGGGTAACCCCTTTGAGAAAACCTTTTTTTTTTCCCGAAAACAAAAAGAGAGCTTATTGACCCAAATTTTCGCAAAACAGAATGGGGGTTGAAGACTGCCCTCGTTTTGCGCGCAATGAAAAATGAAGAATTTAAAGGGGTTTTTTTTAAAAACCCTACAAGCAATCAAAAAACAAACCCTTAAAGGGTTTTTGAAGGGGGAGTCTTCCCTCCCGCAAAAATATTTCCGTTTGGTTTTTAAAGTAAGGTACCTTTTTTTACCTGGGAAGCAGAAGGGGAAAACTCCATCAGGGGAAAAACCCATCCAGTTTGGGGTGGATCCTATGAAATAAAAAGAATTGTAAAAAAAGAATCCCCCCGTGTAATTTTTTACGGAAATGACAAAAACAAAAAAAACCATCCGCAAAGATCTTTTTTTGAAGGAAGAACTGTGATAATTTCCCCCCAGACACCGTTCCCGTTAAATTTTTTTTTACATAAAAAAATTTGAGTCTAAAAAAAGGAAGCCAGAAACGAAACAAATGATAAAGGAGAGACCTTGAAGATGTACAGGAATCATTTAATGCGTGTTCTGCTATTAGGGGGAAAATTTGGAAAAATTAAAACAATTCATGCAAAAACCCTCCAGATCACCTAAAAACCAAAAAACCCAAAAAAGGGGGAAAAAAAAAAACCTTTTAAAAAAAAAAAAAATTCGGAAAGCATCAAGCAAAAAATGAAAAAAAGAAATTTGAGGGAAATTTGGGTGAAGAAATGGTTGATCTTTTAACACTAGTTGATGAAAAATAAAACCCCCCTGTTTATCGGGCCTCCAATGCCCGAAATTTCATATGAAAAATCTGGGTTAACAAATACTCGTTTAGTGTTTTTTTTTCTAATGACTTTTTGTTTACAACAGTTTTTTCTGATCTCATTAGATTAGATCGCATTTTTCGTTGCATGATGAAAATTTATTTTCAAAAAATGCTTTTTTGTATTTTTTATGTGATATTTTGACTCACAAAAACTGCGAGAAAATTCCTTTTTTCTTTTTAATGAATTTTTTTTGGGGTCGAAAAACTTTACATTTTTTGATCTTAAAAACCCAAAAAACCCCTTTAAACACCCCCCAAAATAATTTCAACCTTATCTTTCCCAAAAAAATTTTATTTTAAGGATGAAAAGTAAAAAAGGGGAATCTTTAGGGTAAAAAAAATGTAACATACCATCCCGCAGGGCCCTTTTGCTTTCTTCTAATTCCATTCTTTATAATGTCTTTTAGTAGAGACATCTATAACAAAACTAACTGTATCTGTGTAAAGTACTCTGGACTTTTGGATACGAGGGTTTAAAAATAGTCATAAAGAAATTCCAACATCAAAAGCTTTGATAATTCAAAAACAGTAAACCCATAAAACAGGGTTTTTTTCCCAAATTTTACCCTTTGGGGCCCTTTTGGGGGAAATTTTTTGTCTTTCCCCCAAAAAGTGTTGTTATCAGCTTTAAAAAAGTCCCTTTTTTTGAAGCATCTTGGATTTTGGTTTTGAGATCAGTGTTCTTTTATGATGTATGGTTTTATGAACTGTTCTTGATTCAAAAGCAAATTTTACGATGAACCCGCTGTCAAAATTCAAAACCCCTTCTTAAAAAAAAAATTTTAGAAGTCTGTAATGACAGACATAATTTTTTTTGCCCCCGAAGTTTTGGGGACAAGTTTAGGCGGCTCTTTTTTTGCCCCTTTAGGCTTTTGCTTCTAATTGGGTAGTCATTAAAAAATGGGCATGGAGTTTTTTGAGGATATTCTAAAAACAAACTTTTAGAATGGGAAAACCCCGCTGTTGCCCGGCGTCAAATGCCCAACCCCTTTAAAGCCTTTTGAAAATTATTTTGTACCGCCGGTTTTGTTTCATTTTTTTTAAAATTACTAAATTGGGAAATGAATTTCGGCCCCTTGCCCTCCATACAGATTGTTTGCCTCTAAAAACATGAGATATTTTGACCTTTTTCTTGGGTCAAAAGTCGTCCAAGTTTTTTGGTTTTTTGCTTTCCCGTAATGAAACGACGGGCCTTTCTAATTTTTTCCCCCGCAATCCGTTTTCAAACCCTCTGAAACATTGGCAAAGGGAACAATAAATCAATCTTTACTCCAGTAAAAATTTAAGAAAGCATTTCCCCGCCAAACCCCCCGCAGAAATGTAATGCGCAGGATCCAGGCTATAAAGTTTTTATGCAGGGCTTTCGTAATTTTCAAAGACGTCCGCCAACAAACATTTTTTCAGCCATCAAGTAGGAATCATGATAGTCTCCATCGTTTTACCAAACTAACTTCCCGCACGCCTTGAGCTTTCTGGTTTAAACAGAATCGCTGATGTCCTTTCTCTAAGACTAGAAAAAAACGCGCCCCTTTTGGGGGGAAAATGTATCTTTTTCAAAAATTTCCCCAAATGTTCATGTATTCAAAGGGGAAACGCCCTTTCAAAAAAGAGGGTTGGGGTTTAAAATAAACTTCTTTTTAAATTTGGGGAGGACTTTAAGGACATAGCCAGGGGACCTTTAAAGAACCCAAACATGTGGTTTTTTAGGGTCAAAAAAAAAAAAATGTTAAATTTTTGTGGGAAAAACAATTTTACTTTTCTGATACTGTGCGATGAAATGGAAAAAACCCTGAAGGCATCGCCCCCTGCTTTCATTATAAGATGAGAGTCTAATCCGCAAGTTGTTTTAAAAAACAGGCCCGCTTTCCCTGTTTTTGGGGGAAACTTTAAATAAAATTGATTTACTTTGGCTGCTCCTCTGAAAATTTCCCCTAAAGTTTATCATGGTCCTTTTCTGTTGGATTTGTTGCTTCTTCAATGAGTTCAAAAACCCCAAAACCAAAAAATGTGTGGCTGAGTATACTGCTGTTTGGGCTTCAGGCGTTCCCTTTTGGGTTTCAGAAAAATTAAAATTTTTAGAACAGTCATTGCGCACTTGCTGCATGCGCTGTAAAAAACTTTAGCTGCATTTTGGGCCTTGGGATAATTCTGGCGTTTTTAATTAGCGCCATCCGACCAAAAAATAATGAAGGCAAATGAACAAATCTGATGATTACTCATTAAGACTGTTTTTCGAAGTTTTTGTGGCGCTGGCCCTTCATAAGGAACAATAAGCGACTCGAAGTCTGCGTAAACTACGTATGGAGAATTTTGCAGCCGTTTCCAGTTCTTAAAACTAACTTTATCCTCTGGGGGCGTAATTAGTTCTGTATGCAGTCAACTGGACACTTTTACAATGTTTTTTATGTTCAAGCGCGGCTGGAACGGATGGCATTCTTGTTAAACATTTTCTACAGAATTCTTGTTTATGCCCAATTTTTGAAGTATGAGCCAATAATCTACTCATTGTGCGTATCAATGTGTAATGCGGTAGCGGTGAAAACATCAGTAGTAAGTCAACATGATTTTGTCTGGCTCACCAATCGTTGGACTGTTCTTGGACACTAATAGGCACCAAATTTGTTTCCTCATCCATGTGTAGATATTGACAGTTATTGGTTTGTTTTGTTCTTCAAACTGATCAATTTGATCTACACTAACAGGAAAGGATATTCCACTAAAGTTAAGATCATTGATGTAAGGGTGATAGTTAGACACTCTCTCTGCGTTTTTAGCAACGTGATGCAGCCTTGCAAGAACACACCACATAAACATTTGTTGTCGAATTCTTTATGTTTAAAACTGCTCTTTTTGCGACTAATGCTGGAGGTAGTGGAATGTAAGATTTGCCTACAATCGGCGTATACTTAGCCTGTTTTAATCTGATCTCTAAGACTTCGCCCTCTGACCAACCAGAGCCTCTCATTTTGGCTTCTTCAGCGGCCACATCAAACTGTGTAAGCAGTTGGTCTGCCCAACCAGGTGTTAAGTCATTATGAGAAAGAATAACTGTTGTTTAGTTGAAACCCAGACTTCTAGATTTTCTTCATTTATTGTTATATAGTCGATTAAAACAGCTAACATTACTTTAACTGGGGGTCTATTGTTAGTTTACCTGGAACTTGAGAAATAGCATGAACAACACTTGCCTGTACGTTTGTCGGATCAATGACTTCTAGATCAATATCGTTTAAAGCTTTTGACAAACGCTCTCCCTCAAGCATTCTTCAAACAATTCGTCTGATCCTTCATATATCTTATCCATGCTGAGTTTCTTTTCTAACTCAAAATATTTATTTAAATTAAAAAATAATTAATCAATCAATATCAACGGTCTTTTTGTGTTTGACTCATAAACTAAAGTATAAAACGCCTTTGGCGTTGTTAATGTGAGCTGTTTAGAACAGAGTTTAATGTTTCGTTTACTTTTTTTAAGCATTCCTTTTTTATCTGCTCGGCGTCTGGCTGTTGAGAAAAACTTGCCCTTGCCTTTCTTTGAAGATCAAACTTTTGTCTTTTATAGTCATAAAATCGGCCTGTAAACGATTAAATTCTTCATCCGTGATGTTTGAGTCAGCTAGTGCTTTATTTATTATCAGTTTGAAGGAACTAAGTTTAGCTGTTATCAGTTGAACTATAGCTGTGTGCTTTTGGAGTTTAGTTTTTAATTTTTTGCTAGCAGCACTTACAGCTAATGAGCACAGGCCGAGAGCTAAAGACAACCGCCTAGAGGTAAAGCTGCGGGCGGCCTAATGCCGTTGCTAAGAGACCTAACCTTGTCCTGCAGTAAAGCACTTACAGTCGATGCTCCAGTATTAACATAGGTAACAGCATTAAAGGCAGCAGAATACCTTCGTTTGGCTTTGCTGTATTTTGAAAGGTCCTGCTCTAGTTTTTGTTGCATTTGTGTAATGTTGGTTAATCTGAAGGTTTTTACTTCAGGCAGCAGCAGAGACGACCCTGGGGTCAATGTTGCCTTCTATAGCAGCAGAGTTGCCTACTATCTTTCTTTAGGTACTTTTGGATAATCTGAACAAACATGCTTTTTTAAAAATGAAAAAATAATTTAGCCTTCTATATGTTGAAACTGTTATCTAGAATATTTAGCTGCACATCATATATTAAAAACAAATATACATTAAGCGGTTTATCGTCATCTTTTTCTTTGTCAATTTGAATTTTTATTACGTCTTTAACAGTTCTCCCACTTCCATGCAACTTATTACCTCTGTCGATCTGGGGTCAACCCAAAAAACCGTATTTTGTTTTTAAAATAATCAAGTAAAACATCTGAAGGTGTAGACTTTAACACAAGGTTTGCTGTGGGACTTTTGCCCCCCCCACCGAACAATTTTTATTCATCAAAATGCTGATAAGGTCTAACCCCGTGCGTATTTTTGGTTGGGCTCCCATCAATTGTACTTTCCCTTTTCGTTTTTTTTGGTTAAAAAACTTTTCAGTTTGTCTTTTAAATGGTTCTTCATCTTCGCCAGCAAATAAATACCTTGCTGATTTTGCTGAGACACTAAAACTGAAATTCCTATTGTGTCTGCCCGCTTTTAGGAGTGTAGAGGGTGATCCACTCTTTGTAATTATTATTGCTAGGTCTTATATCTTTGCTCAATCAACCTTGCTAAATTAGATTTCCCTAACAACGTAAAAACTCTAACGCGATGTCAGAAATGCGTTTTTGCTTGGGGTCGTTGTTGATTGAAAACACGTTTTTTTCTTTTAAAAAGTTTGTTCATATGAAAATCTGTCTTTTAAGCTCCTTGAAGTTGGCGCATGCGCACTTAAAAACTCAAATCAAGGGGATAGAAAGCGTTTTCCCATACGCATAATTACAGCTGCTGCTTTTTCCCGTTTTCAGCTTTAAAGGCCTTTTTCTGTGTTTTAGTGCTTCATTTATTATCTATTCTTGAAACGCAAGACGCCCTTTCTTTCTTTTAGCCATGATCAGTAGGTTAAAAAATTGTCGCATTTTAAAAAAAAATATTTTTTCCCCCAATTTTTAAAAAAAATTTTTCTTAAAAATTGCCCGCCCCAAATTTCTGCAAAAAACTGTCCTGGTTTGCGTCTGTTGATTCGAGTTCATTTGAAAGTAAGCGCGTGAGCCGGGCACAATCCGCATCTGCTCCTAGGTTTGGAAATTTAACAGTAAGAATTTGTCTGCACAATAGTAAATGGATTTTTTGGAACAAAAATATTCTTTTTTATTTCCTTCACCCCAAAAGGGGTCTTGCATCTTCCCGGGCAAGAAATGACCATATTTTTGGCCATTTTTTGAACCCCCAAATAAAAGTTATTTTTTAAAAACATGGCAGGCATGGGGTGAAAAATTAGGTTTTTTTGACCTAAAGACGACATGGGGAAATGATCCTTGGGTACAACACGCTCAACCCCAAAATGGGGCATAAATTTAAAAAAACCAAAGGGTCAAAAAATTTTATAGAAGTTTAGGTATAGAACCTCCAATTTATACCCCCTGATTTTTTTGAAAAAAAAGGCGGCCATTTGTTGTAAAAAACGAAAAAAAGGGACAGCGTGTTCCGCTTACAGATAAACGAGACCATAAAAGTTTGTGGCATAAAAACAATTAGAAAAGGGACTTAAAGTGGGCAACAAAAATCGCCTTCGCATTTTTAAAAAACCAAAATTTAAGGGTGGGGGCCCGTTTCAAAACTTAAAAACACAGCCGGGAACCGACAGATACCAAATACAAACGTGAACTTTCAGATTTATCAGAAAACAGAAAAAATAATAGAAGCAACAAAAAATAAAGCAGAAACCAGTTTTTCAGAAAAACTTAAAAACTATTCACGATCCGCCGAAACCCATAGAAGAAAAAAAATACCGTGGTCGTTCTTTGAAACCCCTCAAAGAAAAATTTAAAAAAACTGTTAGCAAAAAGGATAACTAGGAAAAATTTGAAAGGAGAAAAAAAAAAAAACCGCGGGCGATGACGCCAATTAGAGCCTGATATTAAAAAGAAAGAATAACCCAAAACTAAAAGATTTTGAAGAAGAAAAATCAGCATACAAAAAGAGGGCACTTCCGAGATCAATTACGATCCAAGCAACCGAAAAAGAGAAACTATCAAAAAAAATTTTATATAAAGACAGACACTAGAGAACGAATGAAACTGTTTAGAGGCAGGGGTCACATTAGAAAGCTTTTATAACGTTTTGGTTTGAAATAAGTCACTGGTGATGGTTTACACGGCGGTGGTCCCGGGTCGGGCCCTCCACGCCATCACCCCCACCTGATAAATCAGGGGTAAAAAACGCTTGATCATTTGCGAGTTTATTAAAAAAATTAGCCAGAAAGCCGTGGACGCTTTCCCCAGTATATTAGGGGGATCGTTAGGGGTTTTTTGTCTACTGCAAGCAAAGTTTTGGGCTTTAGGGCGAGCATTAGGGGCTTTAGTTCTTTTAAATATTTGGGGTTATATTTAGTAGAAAAAGCCCAAAGTAACCTGGGCCATTTAACCAAAACTAGCCGTCTTTTCAATTCTGGCCATTTTTTTTTTTGACTTCTTCAAGGGTTTTGGGGTTTTGGACCTGGGGATTGGATGACTTAACTTGGGTGTTTGTTACTGCTTGCAATTAAGGGTCAGAATTTATTTTTTTTTTTCCCCAAACTTTCTGTTCTTTGCCTCCCCGGGATTTCATTTTGTAGTTTATTATTCGCCTTGGGAGTCGGAGGTCAGAAGGCAGCATGTTAAACCAGTGCCAACAGCAAAGTTCTTTGACTTGCTATTTTAAAACTTTTTGGTACCTTTTTTTACTTAAAGGGAAAAAAATAGAATTAAAGGCGTCCCAAATTTGCTAAGTATTGTTTTTGTGCTCAAAGCCCCTGAAGGGCAGTTTTGCTCGATCTCGTTTTGTTGCGAACCTACAACACCAAAAGTAAATGAAGAGTTTTATTTGCTTTTCGCTTTTTTTAGGCCCCTTTGAAATGTCTAAGATAAAAGTTTTCCCTGTTTTTATGCTCTTCTCTTGGACCCTGGGAACATTGTGCCTGAAGGAAAAAATGATAAGGGGATTCCCGTCAAGTTTCTTTTGTGCACGCCCCAAAAAAAGGGTGCCCCAAGCCCTGATTTAGATCCAACTTTTGCTAAAATTTTCCCTTAAAATTAAAATTGAAAATTTGTACAGATCCCCTTTTAAAAATCCTTATGTCATTCTTTGCAAAAGGATTAAACGGTTTTTTCTTTGGGAATGGCGCTTGAGTTCAGTCAAAATACGTTGAAGGGGTAATAAAAAAAGAAATCATCACTGACCTCACAAAGGTTAGGATGATTTAATGTCGCATACGACAACCCCCAACCAGTTTAGCCAAACCGGCAAAGTTTAATGGTTTGAAAAACTGCATCGGAAGATAAAACCCAAAATTTTGGGGTTATCTTTTTTTAAAAGGGGGGTAAGATATTTGTCCCAAAGGAGTACTCACCCTTTTCTTGAAAGGCGTCAGATGAGTCCAGAAGCGAGGTGTAGTTTCTATATTTTTAAGTTTTTAGGCGGCCCAGCAGAATTTTTTGCATCGTAAAATTTTAAATGCAGTCATTTTTATTTCGTTAAAAAAAAATTTTTTTAAAATAAAACTCAAGACCGTCCTTCGTTTTTTGAGCTGCTATTTATAACAAATTGTGGAAGCGAATGGTTGCGCTTCTGCTATTTTTCAAAGTTGTTGGTTTAATAAAAGTGAATCCAGGGAAATAATCGATTTAAAAATTACATGCGGACCAAACTAGCCAGTACAAAACCTGTGGTTTATTTCGGGTTTTTTCTCATTTCAAGAAGCAGGTAAATTCAAATTACTCTCGAAAATTAACAAAGCAAAAACTAAAAACAATGTTTACTTAAAAATAAAAAAAAAGAAGCAATTCTATTTTTATAGAGAGCAGCTAAAATGTTAGGCTTTACAACGCCAATCAACCATTCTAGTTTTTGTGTTACCCAACAAAAACTTAGAGGGGGAAAATCCGCTCGATCTTAATTACATTTATTACACTAGTTCATTTTACGGTGAGCACTGATGAAAACTTAATAGGAAGGCCCTCAATGTTTTAAAGAGCTCTTCGTCAGGGAAAGCTGCATTTTGCAATTTGAAAAATTTACAAATTTCCCCAATTTACAGTTTTTAAAAAATTGTTTGGGGGAGGGTGGATCATTTAAAATAAAAAAACAAAGCAAAACGGGGAAAGTTTTAAAGTGATAACCAAAAAATTGTTTTGGAAATAAAATAATACGCTACTAAAAAAAATGTCGCGGGGCAGAAGAAACCCGGGTTACATTAGGCCTGTGAGGTGTATAAATTTTTAATTAAAAGACTTGCAGCGTTGCGGGGTTTGAACAAACGGGGAATAGGATTTTGTTGGTTTTTTTAGTACCAAAAAATGGGGATTTAAACGCAAAAAGGTTTGGGGACAGCAAAAAAATTTCCCAAATAAAAACTGGCCAATTTTGAAACAAACAATGTTGGCCAGTATGAATATAAAAATGTTCGAAAACCTGACCCCAAATGGCACTTGGAAAACCATATTTAGAATGGGACATAAAATTTGAATTCATAAGCCCATTTACATTTTTTAACCATCAAAAAAATTTCAGAAAAGCATTCAACTCAGGCCCTTTGCATATAAGTCTTATGCCAGAGGACAATAGTCGGAAAGAAATTGAAATAACGCCGTATGGGAAAAAACAGTACATCCTCCACAGAAGAGAAACGGTTTTAAAGGAAGCTTCTACAAAATTACAGTTCATTCCGCAAATGAAATTAGGAGACACGTTCACAATGGTATTTGAAATTTCTGTCTTAAAAGATAAGGAGAGGGATGGGGTTGTGGGCGTTAGTGACGTCCTTTTTAAAGGAATTCTAATTAGCTGGCAAAACTTAGACGTTGACAGTCTTAAAGTTACTGTCGTCGTTCTTCACAATGGTGAGGATATTAAGGTCATAACAACAAGCAAAAAAATCAATATTAGTCTAAATAGAAACAATCTTACAGCACTGAATTGGATTAATCTTACCCATTTAGATCTTATAGGATTTTATTATACTGAACAAGTTTTGACAGAGAGCATGATAAAAACAATAACTGGATTAGATTAAGTTCTGTTATAAAACTATGGGCAGTTAAACTGTATGCCAAAAGAGCCTCATTGTTCATTGATTTGTGGGCAGACTGGATGTGGAAAAACAATATTTGTCCTAGACCTATTACAAACAGTTTATCGCTATAATTTTGATCATATTGTGATTTTCTGCCCAACACTTAAATGGAACAAAGCATATCATGATAGAAGGTTTATATGGACAGATGATGGAATATATTTAGTTGATCCTAGCAATAAACTAAGTGAGTGTTTAAAACAGTTTTATAGACTGTTTGAAGGAACGCAGACACTATTTATTATAGATGACTGTTCAGCAGAAAGAGACATAGTTAAAAAAAGAAACACTTTATCAAAACTAGCTTTCAGCGGAAGCCATGCTGGGATAAGTGTGTGGATTTTATGTCAAAAATATAATTCAGTTTTAAAAGACTTTAGAGAACAGTTAAAGACTGTAGTTTTATTTCACATGAAAGACAGAGACTCATTTGATGAATGTTTGCGTGAAAATGATGTTATTGAAAATGATCAGGAAAAACACAGGATTAAGCAAAAACTAAAATCTAAAAAGTTTAGTAAATTAGTATTGAAAACAGATAACCCTACACAGTATGTATGTTTGTAGGGTAGAGAACAGAAAAACACCGATTCTGGAGTCGCCCGGTCGAAACTGGTTGAGACCGAGTGAGCCAGAATCGGTGTTTTTCTGTTCTCTGGGGTGGCATTATCGTCCATGAACACAGCCTGAGCCCCAATCTGCTGGAGTGCTGGGACAACCAAAGGCCGTAAAATCTCCTGCAGGTAGCGCTGGCCGTTCAGGTTGCCATCCACATGGTACAGGGGAGTCTTGTGGTGACTGCTGATGCCCCCCCCCCCCCCCCCCCCCATACCATGACGAAGCCACCACCAAAAGCGACGACCTCCTGGATGACGTCATCTGCCAGCTTCTCCCTGGACGCCGCCACACCCGAATGCGTCCATCTCGTGGCTTCAACTGGAACTTGGACTCATCAGTGAAAAGCACCATCCGCCACTGAGCCCGAGTCCATGTTCGATGAGCTGTGCACCAGGCCAGGCGACGTGCCGGTGGGCCGCAGTCAGTTTTGGTTTCCGGACTGGGCGCCTTGCTCGAAGGTTGGCAGCACTGAGGCGCCGCCGTATGGTCATCTCACACACTGCTGTGTTAGTGGCAGCTTGGAGCCGACGCCAGATGGTGTTGGAGGTGGTGGTCCTGGTCCGAAGAGCATGTCTGCGGATGAACCTGTCATCTCTTGCAGTGGTCTTCTTTGGCTGGCCTGGGCGGGGTCTCTCTTTGACAGTTCCAGTGGCTTGAAAACGTTCTCTCAGCCGAATGATGACGGAGTGGACACTTGTAGTCTTCTGGCCACTTCTCGAATGCCATTCGATCCTGCAGCCATGCAATCGCCCGGGTCCGGTCAAAATCAGACAGCTTGCGTCTTGGAGGCATTTTTGTGTTATGAAGAATTATGCACGTTGGGCTGCTTTTAGGGGCATTCCAGTCAGTACAACGCTCTGCAATGCATTGGTTTTTGCACGTGCATTTGGAATTTCAGTGCAAAACCGTTTGAAGCAGTGTTCACTCTTGCTTAAAAAACAAGCAATTTTGACAACAATCTGCAACTTTCAACCCCCCTCTGCATGCCGCACGTGACAATAAGACAGCTTTCGCAAGCTTTGCGGAAAACTCTGTTAACCCCTTAAACCTTTCCCAGTTGAATTCTTCGAAAAAATGCATTGCTTGTATTTTT
>JAFLJL010018152.1:2500-17500 GCA_018398815.1 Conus ventricosus
CTACCACCCTTTGCCTGACCGACATTTTTTCTGGCACAGGAAATACGTGCCGCGCGCCGCGTGGCGGTGCCACCAGTTTCTTTGTTTCAAAGCTCCTGGGGTCAGCCAAGTTCACAATAGGCCACTGAAAGTATGGTCGACAACTCGTTCCAACATCCCCAAGACTAGTTACAGAGGTTATTTCCCTTGGACCATTTCATGGAAAGTGTAGGAATTTTTTTATGTTCCCGTCGTCTGATTGTGGACGATACGGCAGAATGTACTGCTGTCTGTCCGTCATCCGGACTTGGACGACTCGCCTCAAGGGAGAGAAATCCTGTCGTCCACTTTTGTCACGACTCGGCTGGTAAAGGTTAATAAAAAAAAATTTTAAAAAGAGTTTGAAAAAGAACAATGATAAACATGGGAGCATCACAAAAACACACCATGAGGCCTTACAGACAGGTAACCACGCAGAACAAACAGTCAGACTCTCCCTGCCAGTCGTCAGAGCACTGAAGACTGCACAGCATGTTTATACAATATGTGTTTTATATCACAAAGGAACAGATGAACCTGTAAGTCCATCACATCACACTTCAGATGATGAGCATATCACATACCGCCACGTTTCGCACTTGGTCCCCAGCAAACCACTGCAGCATCTCCACCATGGCTGAGAACACCCGTGTCTTGATCTCTGTCCACATGTGCATGCATATACACATGTAAGCAAGCAAGCCTGCACACGCATGGCCGCATGTGCACACACATGCATGCGTGCACATGTACGTAACACACACACACACACACACACACATACTCCCTCTCTCTCTCTCTCTCTCATAAAGTAACGATTCTGAAAACATTAAGCATCTCCTTGTGTCTATGCAGTCCATCTGGATAATTTAAACACAATGACAAAAACTTGAAAAAGAAACTTCCCAAGAAATAAAGGACACACAGAGTAACTCTTGCTCCTGTGATGAAATAAATATATGCCTGTCACTCCAAACGTATGCAACTTGCGGCACCGAATCATCTAGCAGAAATGACAACACAGAGAACAAACAAGGAAGCACCCCCCTGCCTGATTTCAGATGAACTTCCCAAGGCTTTCAAAAGGCAACAGCCAAGGGGACACTGTTTTGGCACTGATCCACAACCCTATGCACAAACTGGGCTCTTCCTGGATTGTTTTTAAAGACAACACACAGCCAGGTGAGTTACAGCACTTTACAACCATAGAGAAAAAAATAGTGAGTTACAGCACTTTACAACCATAGAGAAAAAATAGTGAGTTATAGCACTTTACAACCATAGAGAAAAAAACAGTGACCTGTAAAGCTACAGATCTTCACTCCAGGTAGTGAGCTTCATTCCGTCTGTCTTCTGACCAACACAGTTTTATCATGAACACCTGTCTGATTTCCTATGTCCTGGATACACCACAAAAGTCAAGTTTTATATAGCATGTTACATTGATAACACAAAAGAAATACAGTCAAAATAAGTTGCCAGATGTTTTGTAATAGGCTTTTACATACACATTAATGATACAGTCTGCATTAAAAATCAAAGCATTCAGAATTCATCAGAATGTTACATTCTCCTCTCAGGACAGGTGAAGGTCACAAGTCTGAACCACTCATGCAGCTGGATTTTGTCAACTGGAAAACGCTCTCTGTCCTCCCAGCATTCAACAAGTACCTGATTCAGTTCAGTGAAGGTTAAAGATGGCGGAAGGAGAAGGAGGCTTTCTGCCTTCCATGATGCCTTGCCTTTGACATGGTAAATTTTTGACACACTTAAAAGAAAAAATATTATGTTGCAGAATGATAGAAACAAACAAATGACGCAACAAACATGGCACGCTTCAACCTCTTTGACTTCTTCAAATTACGCAACAAACATGGCTGCTTCAAACCTCTCTTTGACTTCTTCAAATTACGCAACAAACATGGCACGCTTCAACCTCTTTGACTTCTTCAAATTACGCAACAAACATGGCACGCTTCAACCTCTTTGACTTCTTCAGGCAAGACAAACAACATTCGAGGCAAAGAAAACGAAACACAAACAATCACTCATCTCCACATCCAGTTTGTGCCCAATTTGAGAACATACATAAAAATTACAACAAAATTGTAAGTGTACACAGGTCTGCACACGCACACACTTTCAGAACCAGTGACATTTTTTCCCCCTCCATGGAACTAAGAGAGGCAGTAAATTTCCCACCTGGCATTTCCTTCACAGCTTCCTTCAGCACCTCCTGAAGCGTTGTCAAGGTGACGGAAGCTCCAAACCGGATGCCAAGGTCTGTGTGCTCCACCGCCAGCAGCTCCGGGACGTGTGTGGCCGCCACCAGCGTGCGGTACCACTGCTTCTTGAACTTGGTTTCAATTCCTGACAGGCCAGGCGTCCATGGCGTCAGTCACTTTTGATTCACTCACAGCTGGGTGCAGCAAGGTAACTGTCAGCCTGTGTTCTAGTCTGTTATCTATTTGGTCCCATCACTTACTCCGAGGGTCCATCTGCTCAGCATGGTAACTGTCAGTCTGTGGTTTAGTCTGTTGTCTGTTGTCTGTCTAGGCCCGTCATTTACTCAGAGGGCTTCTATCTGCTCAGCAAGGTAACTGTCAGTCTGTGTTTTAAGCTGTCATCTATTTCGTCCCATCACTTACTCTGTGGGGTCCATCTGCTCAGCATGGTAACTGTCAGTCTGTGTTTTAAGCTGTCATCTGTCTAGTCCCATCACTTACTCTGTGGGTCCATCTGCTCAGCATGGTAACTGTCAGTCTGTGTTTTAGTCTGTTGTCTGTCTAGTCCCATCACTTACTCCGAGGGTCCATCTGCTCAGCATGGTAACTGTCAGTCTGTGTATTAGTCTGTTGTCTGTCTAGGCCCGTCATTTATTCAGAGGGCTTCTATCTGCTCAGCAAGGTAACTGTCAGTCTGTGTTTTAAGGTGTCATCTGTCTAGTCCCATGACTTACTCTGTGGGGTCCATCTGCTCAGCATGGTAACTGTCAGTCTGTGTTTTAGTCTGTTGTCTGTCTAGGCCCGTCATTTATTCAGAGGGCTTCTATCTGCTCAGCAAGGTAACTGTCAGTCTGTGTTTTAAGCTGTCATCTGTCTAGTCCCATCACTTACTCCGAGGGTCCATCTGCTCAGCAAGGTAACTGTCAGTCTGTGTGTTAAGCTGTCATCTATTTCGTCCCATCACTTACTCAGAGGGACCATCTGCTAGCTAGTCAAATGCCAAACTGATCATCCGACCAGTGAGAAAAAGCAGTGAGTCCATTTTTCAAAAACAGTTAATTTTAGAAATCTGTTCATAATCTGCTTGAAAGCTGTTGGTTTATCTCACAGCTTTACTGTCTCTATGCATGTTTTCAGCCCTTGGGTGACCACCATAGTTAGCTGGGCTAAAAAATGATATGGAATGAATGAGCGTAAGCTGAATCGTAAGTCTAGTATCTGACAAACCAGCTTTTCGTCATCCTGACTCATTGATCAGTCCTAAATATGGCTGTCAGTAAACACATCCTAAACTTGGCTGAGTGTTTCTTAGACTTGTCCTTACATACCAGTACACATCCTATGTCTGGTGGAATGCTTAAAAGACTTATCTGAAACGTGATTATCGGTAGGCACATCTGTAACCTGGCTGAACATTTTAGTAGCCTTCTTCTACATGCAGTTGACCAGCAGACTCATCCTAACACTGGTTGACTGATTAGTAGACCCATGAATGGTCACTGATACATCTTAATTCACCGATTACTGCACAGCAATTGCATCTTACTTCCATTCCACAACTACAGGTTTTGAAAAAAATGTTCAGATGCACAATAACACATGTGAACGTTTTCTTTATAGATTGAGGCGGTGTATTAAGCAGTCAATGACATTCCTAAAAACATAATAACATTCCTTTACACCAGTAAAAATAACAACTCAAAAAAGATAAGCTTACAGGATATGAAGGGTAAAGTAATTCAATCAAGACGAATCTAATTACACATACAACACAGCTGAATCTAAAGCAGACGACAAAGGGAAGAGCACTGACCAATTTCTGTGTTGCCGTTGACCAGCTTACAGTCAGGGTGCTGTTTCTTGATGTCCAATAGCTCAGACAGTGACGTAGGTCTGTGCCACGTGACACGCTCACTGCAGAACTGCAGTGACTGGCTGTGCATACGTGGGCCCTCCATCTGCAGACAATACACTGACGTGATGTTGGCTCTGTCATTGGTCATCAGAGTGTTGTGCAACACATTCATGAAGGTGTTCACTACAGCATTTCAGTGGACAATGAGGAATTCCTTGGTGAAGCTCAACTCCTCTCCAAGTATTGAAAATGAAATGAGGAGCAGTAAACAATAAACAGTAAATAAGTAGGGTAACTTTTGCACGATAAACAGTAAATAATCAGGGTAACTTTTGCTGTGCCAGTCTTGAATAAAAGTTACTCTGTGTTAGGTTTTCTTATGGGAGCAAAAGTTACACTACTTATTTACTGTTTATCCTCTCTAAGTAGCCTGGTGCATGCTGTTTTTTTTCTTCCTTAACCCATCAAATTCTGGAATGGACTGTGAGATTCTGAAGTGTTTCTGCATGCATTTCCTTAGGAAGGACTGGAAGCACTGGCAGACCTGTACGTAAGCTTGAATTCCACTTTGCCCCCAGTTTAAGGTGATAAAAGACCGCCTGTTTATGCTTCATTTTCATTGTCTTGAATGTTGTTTGTTTTGGCTGAAGAAGACCTAAGAGGTCAGAATGAGTCATGTTTGTCTTGTAATTTGTTTCTTTTGTTTGGAGGCATAGTAACTTTTCTTTAAATTTCTCTAACAGACTGAAATAATCCTGCTCCACCATCCTGCACTTCTGGGATTCAAACCAGTGATCCTCAAAACTGACAAATCTGGACTCTTAATGTCAGAGTCAGGGTTTCCAAGGAAGAGGCAGATGGTGCAATTACAAAAAATAAAATAAAATAAACAAAACTTTCGAAGAATGAAAGAGATAGGGGAAGGGCAAGAGAAGGGAAGAAACAGGCAGACAGATAGAGAAAGACAGAGAAGAGAGACAACTAGGTACAGAGAGTGGTGGGCCTGGAATATAGTGGGAAAGAAGGAAAGAATTCTCACCTTGAGAAAGGGAGGAAATATGGGTTCCTGTGTTGGATCATACAAGGCTTTCTCCTCATGGTCGGCATCACCATTGATCTGTCACACACACACAACACATACATCCATACTTACACAAATGTGCACACACATGCAAACACAGACACATATGAATACACCAAAACTGTGAAGATAAACACAATGTCCAAGCTCATTAAAAAAAAATGTGCTCAAAGTTAAAACAAAAAAAAACAACAACCTAACATTGAACAAATGTTACTTGCACTTCTGTCAATTTTCAAATATATATCCAACATCATCTTCTAACCCCTCCCCCGCAAACCCCACCCACCCATCCCTCCCCTCATCCCATTTCTTACCCCAAAACATACCCCTCGAACCCCTACGCTCCCTGTGTTCCCTATCCCTTTCCCAAATGCTTCTTTCGTCTGCGTAGATCTGTTCCCCTTTCATTTTGTAAGCCGACATAGTGTTTATCTAGTTCTTAAAAAGACAAGACATAGAGAAGGGAGACAAAAAGAACAGAACTGACTTGAGAACACTATGCCTGCAGTGAAGGAGACAACCAGCAATAGAGGCAGCAAGAAATTAAAGAAGCAGAAGACGTGTTAAAAGGACCTAAATATAATGATAATAATAATAGTCATTACTATTGTTATCTTTACTGAAATTTTTTCCTCAATAATGTGAAAATCAGAAAGCATAAAAGCAGCCTTGCATTGTTAACAGAGAAACAAGCATCAAACACTAGACTCACAACATTCAACACAACGTATACAATATCTCAAATTCATGTTCACATCAGGCTGACGTGCATCTTCTGGCAGGGACAGACAGGGACACTGACAGAGACAGGAAGAAGAGAGAGAGAGGGAAAGTGCTGACAGACCAGAGGAGAGGGTCACCTGTGCGTTGTCTTCACAGCCGTTCGTCACGCCGTTCTGTCCCCTGCCTCCGTTCCTGCAGCACTGCTCTCCCAGACCACACGGCCCCTGCAAGTCAGTGAGTGTGTGTGTGATCAATGGCATGCACACAGGTTGGCTGGTTGCTTCACTTGCTTGGTCTGTCTGGTGAGCGACTTATTTGTGTGTGTGTGTGTGTGTGTGTGTGTCTGGTGTGTGTGTGTGTGTGTGTGTGTGTGTGTGTGTGTGTGTGTGTGTGTGTGTTGTATGTGTGTGGTTAATAACATATCCTTGAAACAGTCAGACTCCCCCGCCCATCGTCAAGCACTGAAGCTGCCAGCTGTTTATACAAAATTGTTTTTATCACAAAGGAACGGAAAAACCCTGAAAGCCCCTCACATCACACTTCAGATGTGAGCTACCCCTACCCCACGTTTCGCACTTGGTCCCCGCAAACCACGCAGCTCTCCACCGGGCTGAGAACCCCCGGTTTTGATCTTGCCCCCACATGTGCATGCATATACACTGAAAGAAACAACCTGCCCCACGATGGCCCGCAGTGCCCCACACAGCATGGGCAGTACGTAACACCCCCACACACACACATACCCCCTCCTCCTCTCTCTCTCAAAAGTAACGATTCTGAAAACTTAAAGCTTTCCCCTTTGGGTTCTACAGTCCATCTGGATAATTTTTTAAAAAACACAATGACAAAAACTTGAAAAAAAAACTTCCCAAGAAAAAAAAGGGACACACGATAACTCTTCTCCTTATAAAAAAATAGCCTGTCACTCCAAAAACTGATGCAACTTGGGGCACCAAATCATCTAAAAATGAAACACAGAGAAAAAAAAGGGAAAGAAACCCCCCTCCCTGTTTTCAATAAAACTTCCCAAAGGGCTTTCAAAAGGCAACACCCAAAGGGGGGCACTGTTTTGGGCACTGATCCAAAACCCCTTTTCCAAAAACTGGGCTCTTCCTGGTTTTGTTTTTATAAAACAACACACACCCCGGGGAGTTACGCATTTTAAACCAAAGAAAAAAAATAGGAGTTACAGCATTTTTAAACCCATAGAGAAAAAATAGTATTATAGCCCTTTAAAACCCATAAAAAAAAAAACATGACCGAAAGCACGATTTTCACCCCCAGGTGGGGAGCTTCTCCGTCTGTTTCGCCCAAACCAGTTTTTCAGAACACCTGTGTTTTCCCTATGTCCGGGATACACCACAAAAGTAAAGTTTTTTTATAGCTTTTTACATAAAACACAAAAAAATACAGTCAAAATAATTTGCCAGATGTTTTGAAATGGGCTTTTCAACACAAAATGATCGTCCATTAAAATCAAAGATTCAGAATTCATCAAATGTTACTTTCCCTCTCAGGACAGGTAAGGTCAAAATTAAAACATCATGCAGCTGATTTTGTCAACGGAAAACCCCTTCTGTCCTCCCACTTTAAAACAAGTACCTGTTTCTTTTGGGGAAGGGTTTAAAGATGGCGGAAGGAGAAGGAGGCTTTCGCCCCCATGTCCCTTTGCCTTGACATGGAAAATTTTTTTGACACACTTAAAAGAAAAAATATTATGTTGCAGAAAGAAAAACAAACAAATGACGCAACAACTGGCAAAGCTCAAAATCTTTGACCTTTCCCCTACCAACAAAATGGCAGCTTCAAACCTCTTTGATTCTTAAAAATACGAAAACAAACATGGCGCTTAAACCTCTTGTTTCCCTTTCCAAAAATTTTTAAACCCCCCCATAAAAAAACATGGCAGCTTCAACCTCTTTGATTTTCAAATTGCAACAAAATGGAGCTTAAACCTTTTGGGATTCTTCAGGCAAACAAAAAACATTCGAGGCAAGAAAAACGAAACACAAACAATCACTCATCTCCCATCCAGTTTGTGCCCAATTTGGACTAAATAAAATTACAACAAATTGTAAGTGTAAAAGGTCTGCACCGCCACATTTTAAAACCAGTGACATTTTTTCCCCCCCATGGAACTAAGAGAGGCAGTAAATTTCCCCCCTGGCATTTCCTTCAAGCTTTTTCAGACCCCTGAGCGTTGTCAAGGGAGGAAGCCCAAAACCCCGGATGCAGGTCTGTGTGCCCACCGCCAGCAGTCCGGGAGGGTGTGGCGCCACAGCGTCGGTACACTGTTTTCTTGAACTTGGTTTCAATTCTGACGGCCCAGGGGCCTGGCGTATCACTTTTGATTCACTCCGTGGGTGCAGAGGTAACTGTCAGCCTGGGTTTTGTTGTTATCATTTGGCCCCATCACTTTTCCGAGGGTCAATTGCTCAGCATGGTTGTCAGTCTGGGGTTTTTGTTGTTTTTGTTGTCGTCTAGGCCCGTCTTTTATCAGGGGGCCCTTCTTCTCCTCAGCAGGTAACTGCAGTCTGTGTTTTAAGCTGATTATTTCGTCCCATCCTTCTCTGTGGGGTCCATTGTCGCATGGTAACTGCAGTCTGTTTTTTTAAGCTGCATCTGTTGCCCCATCACTTACTCTGGGGGTCCTCTGCCCCAGCATGGTAACTGTCGTCTGGTTTTGTCTGTTGTTGTCAGTCCCATCACTTACTCCGAGGGTCCCATCTGCCAGCGGGTAACTGTCAGTTGTGTATTAGCGTTGTCTGTCAGGCCCGTCATTTTTTTCAGAGGGTTTCTATCTCCCCTCAGAAAAGGAAACTGTCAGTCTTTTTTTTAAGGTGTATTGTTGTCCCTGTTACCTGTGGGGTCCTTTGTCAGAATGGTAACTGTCAGTTGTTTTTTATTTTGTTGTCTGTCTAGGCCGTCTTTTATTCAGGAGGGCTTTTTGTCGAAAGGTAACTGTAAGTCTGTGTTTTTAAGGATCTGTCTAGCCCTCCTTCCCCGGGGTCCATTGCCAAGCAAGGTAACTGTCAGTCTGGTGTTAAGCTGTCATCTTTTCGTCCATACTTACTCAGAGGGACCATCTGCTATTTTGTCAATGCCAAATGATCCCCCGCCCAGTGAGAAAAAGCAGTGAGTCCTTTTCAAAAACAGTTAATTTTAAAAATCTGTTCATAATCTGCTTAAAAAGCTGTTGGTTTATCTCACAGCTTTACGTCTCTATGCTGTTTTCGCCTTGGGGGGCCCAAAAAAAGTTAGCTGGCAAAAAAAATGATAGGGAAAAAGAAGAGGTAAGCTGAATGTAAGTCTAGTACTGAAAAAACAGCTTTTGTCTCCTGACTCATGTCAGCCAAAAATTGGTGTCAGTAAACACATCCTAAACTTGGCTGAGTGTTTTTTTTGACTTGCCTTACATCCAGTACACCCCTATGTTGGTGGAATGCTTAAAGATTTATTGAAACGGATTTGGTAGGAATCTGTAACGGGGTTGAAAATTTGTACCCTTTTTAAAATGCAGTTACCAGCGACTCTTCCTAACACTGGTTGACTGTTTAGTGCCCCATGAATGGCACTGATCATCTTAATTCACGTTACTGACAGCAATTGCATCTTCTTCCATTCCACAACTACGGTTTTGAAAAAATTTTCGATGCAAAATAACACATGTGAACTTTTTTCTTTATGTTAGGCGGTGTTTAAGCGTCAAGACTTTCCCTAAAAATAAAAACATTCCTTTACCCCAGAAAAAAATAACAACCAAAAAAGATAAGTTTACGGTATGAAGGGAAAAGAATTCAACAAGACAAATTAATACATACAACACAGCTGAATCAAAAGAGACGACAAAGGGAGAGCATGACCAATTTCTGTGTTGCCGTTGACCAGCTTCAGTCAGGGTGCGTTTTTGTGTCAATAGCTCGACGGAGTAGGTCGTGCCACGGACACGCTCACGCAACTGCGTGATGGTTTTTGTTTAGTGGGCCCCCCATCTGCAGACAATACACTGACGTGATTTTTGGCTTGTCATTGGTCATAGAGGTTTGAAACAATTCATGAAGGTGTTCACTACAGTTTTAGTGGACAATGAGGAATTCCTTGGTGAAGTAAACTCCTCCCAAGTTTAAAAATAAAATGAGGGCGTAAAAATAAAACAGTAAAAAAGTGGGTAATTTGCCGTTAAACAGTAAATATCGGGTAACTTTTGCTGCCCCCAGTCTTGAAAAAAAAGTTTCTGTGTTGGTTTTCTTTGGGAGCAAAAGTTCATATTTTTTACTGTTTTCCTCTCAAAGTAGCTGGTGCATGCTTTTTTTTTTCTTCCTTAACCTAAATTCTGGAAGGACTGTGGATTCTAAAGTGTTTCTGCATGCTTTTTCCTTTAGGAAGGACTGGAAGCACTGGCAGACCTGTACGAAAAGCTTAAATTTCCCACTTTCCCCCCAGTTTAAGGGAAAAAAGCCCGCCTGTTAGTTTCATTTTCATTGTTTGAAGTTGTTTGTTTTGGTGAAAAAACCTAAGAGGTCAGAATGAGTCGTTTGTTTTGTAATTTTTTTCTTTTGTTTGGAGGCATAGTAACTTTTCTTTAAAATTTCTCTCAGATGCAAAAATCCTGCCCCACCATCCTGCATTTTGGGATTCAAAACCGGTCCTCAAAACTGACAAATCTGGACTTTAATGTCAGAGTCAGGGTTTCCAAGGAAGAGGCGATGGTGCAATTACAAAAATAAAATAAAATTTAAAAAAAACTTTCGAAAAATGAAAGAGATGGGGGAAAAAGGGAAAGAAAAGGGAAGAAACGGCAGCAGATAGAGAAAGACAGAAAAGGGAAAACTAGGTACAGGAGTGGGGGGCCCGGGAAATATAGTGGGAAAGAAGGAAAGAATTCTCCCCTTTGAGAAAGGGGGGGAAATATGGGTTTCCTGTGTTGGATATAAAGGCTTTCTCCTCATGGTCGGCTCCCATTGATCTGTAAACAACAAAACAACTTCACCATACTTCCCAAAAAATGTGAAACCACATGAAAAACCAGACACATATGAATACCCAAAACTGTAAAGATAAACCAAGCCCAAAGCTCTTTAAAAAAAAATGGCTCAAAGTTAAAACAAAAAAAAAAAACAACCTAAATTGAACAAAGTTACTTGACTTCTGTCAATTTTCAAATATTATCCAAATCATCTTCTAACCCCTCCCCCGCAACCCCCACCCCCCCATCCCCCCCCCATCCCATTTCTTACCCAAAATTTTTTACCCCTCGAAACCCCCTACGCTCCCGTGTTCCCTTTCCCCTTTCCCAAAAATGCTTCTTTGTCTGCTAGATCTTTCCCCTTTCATTTTGAAGCCGACATAGTGTTTATTAGTTTTTTTAAAGACAAGACATAGAGAAGGGAGACAAAAAAAAACAGAATGACTTGAGAAAACTTCCCTGCAAAAGGAGAAACCAGCAATAGAGGCAGAAAGAAATAAAAAGCAGAAGGGGTTTTAAAAGGACCTAAATTTTAAATAAATAATAGTCATTACTTTTGTTTTTTACTGAAATTTTTTCCTCAAAAATGTAAAAATCAGAAAGCATAAAGCGCCTTGCTTTTTTAACGGGGAAAAAAGCATCAACACTAGACTCCCCCAAACATTCAACACAACGTATAAATTCTCAAATTCTGTTAAATCAGGTACGGTGCATTTTGAAAAAAGGGGCATACAGGACAGGGGAAGGGGAAGAAGGGGGGAGAGGGAAAGTGCGGACAGACCAGAGGAGGGGTCACCTGTGCGTTGTCTTCAAGCCTTTGTCAGCCTTTCTGCCCCCGCCTCCGTTCCTGCAGCAGCTTCCCGACCCCCCGGCCCCGCAAGTCGTGGTGGGTGTGTGATAAAATGGCAGACACAGGTTGGGGGTTTTGCTTCATTGCTTGGTCTTCTGGTGAGCGACTTTTTTGTGTGGTGTGTGTGTGGTGTGTGTTTTGTGTGTGTGGGGGTTGTGTGTGTGTGTGTGTGTGTGTGTGTGTGTGTGTGTGTGTTGTGTGTGGATATTTTTGTTTGCTTTTTAATAACAATATCCTTGCTGGCTTTACTGGCTGCAGGGCTGCCATTAGAGGGTTTTTTTTGGGTGCTTGGATATGTTTGAGAGGTATGTTGGTCCCAACGTCTGTCTGCCCATCTTCTGTGTCCCCCTTTTTATTCATAAAAGTTTTAGCCCAAAGGAAAAAAAACATGCTACCTGCAGGAGGATTTGTACCCTGAAGATGGGTCGGTATCGTGCAAGGGGAACAAGTTCCGTGGACGGGTTCCATTTGGTCAATACACAAACTCCCCAAACGCACATGATTTCTTATCAACATACCTTAACACTTTACCTCCCCTGTCTGTCTTACCTTTTAAGGAACACTGTAATTTGAGGGGGTTACCATGTATTTAGCATGGCCGTACCAAAAGTACTATCTAGCAGAGAAAAAGGGGGGTATCTTTTATGAATACTTCTTGTGTCCCTTACTTTGTTTTTAAAAAACGTTGCATATTTTCGCTGATGCCAGATCAATTAAAAAATTTGTTTCACACAAGTTTTAATTCGTTAAAAGCACTTAGGGCACTCTACACAATGAACTGCAAGTATGTGAGCCAAAGATGAAACCCATTAAACCCGCACGCATCAACTGAGTAAAGGGAAAAGTGATTGTTTTGAAGTGGGGGTGTTTGCCTGTAGAAACTGAAACATGAAAACAAAACTGAAATTACTGAGCTGCTAAACTAAGAACAAACGAATGAAAAACAGACACAATGCGTTTAAACCCTATTGGGTTTTTCTTCAGGCAGGACAAAAACATTTAAAACAATGGAAAGGGATCTTCGAAGTTGACAAGTGTCTTGTGTGCTTCTCTTGCCATTGTCTTAAATTTGTGGTTTGTCCTGCCTGAGAAGACCTTCTGTATGAAACCTCATGTATGAAAACTAATTTTATGAACACATCAGGGTATGAACACATCATGTATGAACACATCTTGTATGAAAACTCATGTATGAACCATCATGTCCGTTTGCAATTTGTCCGGTCCTTCATTTAACGGCTGAGTAATTCTATTTCTGTCTGTGTGCAGGACAGTGATGTTTGTTGAACCTGTGCAGGTATGCCACTGATAAAATGACCCAGAAAGGGTCAATGCTTGTAATGGGATTGTGATGCCCTTACAATGTTTGTAAGGGCCGGTGTCAGTCTAGATGTCAGTAGGCTATCATTTTGGCCCTGATTCGAATCCTACACGTATATGCCCACACATATCAAAGCCGCCTCTCACAGGCTCATTAGGCCAACCATATGTTGCCTGCTATGATGCGCTGTGAGCCAGCTTGATATTTTCTGTCAATAGACAAACTGCCTGACAAGCTACATGGCGTAATGGCCCCACAGAAACCCCCTAAAAACTTAATCATCATCCTCATCCATCTTTTTATAGACCACAAAAAGAGGTAACTGCCATTAGCTTCCTGTTTCTAAATTTCACACTGCGCTTAAATGGTGTTGCAAGGACAGATTCTGAGGGTATGATTTAGAAGGGCTGTTCACAGGCAAGTGTTCTATGAGTCAGATGTTCTCACTTACCTCTTGTTCATTGTCCTGAGCATACCCCTCAAAGTTCAGAACATGTACCGTTCTCATCTGACAACTCTCCTCTTCAACTTAAAACCACTATACCCCAATCTCTTACACCCATAGTATCGAAAAGCGATCCAAGAATAAACAAAATGAAACTTTTGGTGTACCTCTAGTTTGCAAACCCCCTAGCACACAGCATTTTTTATTAAGACTCTTCATACCACTGATTTTATTTTGTACAGCATTTTATTCACGTTCTTGAGGAAGCTTGGGGACCATATTGGGAGCTTGGCCTAAGCATTAACTTTCTTTTTTTAATCAAAAAATTTTTCAGTCAGGATTCTTATTACTTGTTAAATTTTAACAATTAGCTTATTATGTGCTTAACTTTCAGTATCCATTCCAAGGTAGGGAATGAGAAACAAGAGACAGAACAGAAGCTCCTGTGTCTTAGAAGGCATACCTTGCATTACATGCAAAGAAAAAAGAAGAAAAGAAAGAGGACAGCTACATGATGGGGGCAGTTTCTGTATGTCAGAAGCTCTGCTATCAACTCGCTGAGAAATCAAAGAAGTAGTGGTGAGAAATGCTGTGGGATCATTGTCAATTATCAGAAACAGCATGGTCAAACTGCTACCAACACACACGCAGCCGCAGCCGCACGCACGCACGCACGCACGAGCACGCACGCACGCAGCACGCCCCCGCACGCACGCACGCCGCACGCACGCACGGGAAAGCACGCACGCACCCCGCACGCACGCACGCCGCACGCACGCACGCACCACCAAACCCACCCCCACACCACACACCCCCACACACACACAACACACACACACACACACACACACACCTCCTTCTGTGGGAGAGATGGGAAACATGGATGGATCAGAACAGAAGCAGCTTCACAGACGGGGAGAAGACACAGGAACTGACTGACCACAACAGGGGCAGAAGGGGATGATGGTGGTGAGAATGGTGGAGGTGGGGGACTCACCATCAAAGGCAGCCTCCAGCTGCTGAGGGGAGGGTTGGGGGTGGTTTCTGACCAACGTGTACATGGACATGACAAAGCCGGGAGTGCAAAAGCCACACTGGCTGCCATGGGACGACGCAAGCCGCTCCTGGAACATTCCGCAACGCCTCGGTGACCTCAGTGTCAGCATGAATATATAATGAAGGTCAATGACATCCCATCCCATGCCATGTCAGTGTGCTTTATATTTACATGCAGTGATGGAAAATCAATAGAGGGAGAGGGTGGGTGGGTGGGGTGTGCATATCAAATGGAGAATACTTGCCAAAACATTTTTGAATGGGGGTAACGTATGCTTGGGAGAGAGAGAGAGAGAGAGAGAGAGAGAGAGAAAGGGGAGAGAGAGAGAGAGAGAGAGAGAAAGGGGAGAGAGAATGTATGTGTGTATGTATGTGCGTGTGCATGTGTGTGCACCAACATGTGTGTGTGTGTGTGTGTGTGTGTGTGTGTGTGTGTGTGCGTGTGCGTGTGTGCGTG
>JAFLJL010018153.1:5000-20000 GCA_018398815.1 Conus ventricosus
AGCAGTCTCCACTCATGCACCGTTGGATTTGTAAAGCCAGTCAGCAGACATGAAAAGCGAGAGTTAAATACCCCATAGTGCAGTTCTGAATAGCGAGATTTCTATAAGTGGCTGAAAGGATCTTGCTCAGTCATTCCCGCCTTTTATAAAACATATCCAAACATGTTTCTTACCTTCCCCCAATCACAAGACTAGATAGAATCAGCTGATTAGTAACAGTGACGACATTTCCGCCCAACACTTGTGTTGTTTGCAACTGAACCTAGCTGGCTTTTCATTTCTCCTGGTGCTGTGGTGGTGTGAAGACGTGACTGTGTGGATTCTGAGTTAGGAAAGCGTTGTGGCTTTTAAACTTTTCTGATTGATTCCATGGCTCAAGATAGCATTTTCTCAAAGCCAAAAGGAAGCATTTCGTTTTTTGTTTCTTCAACAATTATTTAATTTAATTTAATTAGAGTAACTTTGAAAAGCTTTTAACTTTTGAAGAAATGATTATTCAAAAAGTTCCAAATGTTCAGTGACAGGTGTACTACCTAGTAGTTCAAAAAACTTCTCCGCCTTGTGGTGTTCGTGACACAACGGCAAAGCAGACGACGCGGAACACGACTCGGGCTGGGCCCAGACAGGGCCGGTGGTGTTACTGGCTAATTATAGTGGGTGTAGCACTGTTCGCTAACTGCCCTCCGACAACTGCTCTGCAAGGCTCTTAGTGAACGCCACAAACACATGACGTGGGTCTAAAAATAGCGGTTATGCATAACCGCCGAACAACTGCCCTGCAACCCTCTCAGTGAACGCCACAAACGCATGACGTGGGTCTAAAAATAGCGGTTATGCATAACCGCCGAGTGGCTTGGCTGTGCCTACGCTCCGCTTCACTTACAAAGGTAGAACCAGCGAAACATAGCAATACTTGTCATTGCTTGTAACACGGAAGTAGGTCGCGCAACCGCCTGTAGCGCTCAAATAGGTCAACTAGTATTGGAACACTGCTGATTCACTGACATTCACTGCCTGTCTTCACTGCTTCAACGCCCTGCTTCAACTTTTTTTGGCTGCCTTCGGGCGGCCACAGAGTGTACTTTATTCAACTGTCTGTGTTTATTAAATCAAGCTTTTGATAAATGCACTTGGTGGCTGCTTTGAACTTGCAACAAAAGAGCCAATGAATCACAAAAACGCAAGCACCGTCTTGCACCAAGTGGTGTTACACATGACAAATAATAAAGCTCTGTGTACACCACACACACTCCTACCCCCAAGTCGCCCCAAGTTCTTAATTAAGTTTTTAATTAAGTCACCCCCAAGTTCTTAAATAAGTTTTTAATTAAGTTACTTCAAGTTCTTAATAAGTTCTTGATTAAGTAACTTCTAAGTTCTTGATTAAGTCACCTCAAGATCATAACTAAGTCATCCTTTAAGTACAACCAAGTTCGTATTCAAGTTATCTTATAATTATCAAAAAAATACAATTTATGTTTTTATCTTAAATAGCAGATGCCTAATATAGTACACACACGCCTCAAAAAACGCGTCATCGTTGAGGATGTCTTGCTCAGCGTTCTCTGCATAGATCTTAAGGAAGTTCTTACATCCTAAGCAACCGCATTGATTACAATTCGGGTCTATGGAAATGTCTTTTATAGACTCCATGTCTTTATTTATTGACTTTATCATTTTATAATACGCCATGATCTATTTTTATTAAAAAATTTAAAATTAAGTTCTTAAAATATTATTGCATTATAAATGGATCAAAATGATGCTTTGTTATTGGCGGTTTTGGCGTGCTGTTGTCTTTTCTGCATTTAGCGGTTCAGATTTTTTTGGTTGCTTTTGTTTCTGCTGCCATTGTGTATATATTTTATAACCGTAATAACTGCCCCCAACAGCAGCAATGGCGCCAAAAATGGCAACAGTTTTAAGTTCAATATTCCATGAAGACTTTGGTGCCCTTGTATCACATGGAGTTTTTATAGCGGGCATTGAATCAACTTGTTCTGGCGCTGGCGGTGTTATGTTTTCATGATGAGTTATATTCTGTAACATTAATTTTTTTTGTCTGTTCCACTCTGCTAATTTTTTTCCTGCTTTAACACGCCCAGGATGAGGATGCTTTTCACCGGCCCCCACCTGATTCAGTGTTTTCTGCTGATTTTCTGGCTTGGTTACTTTCTCCACCTGATTCAATTTTCCTGGTTCTGATGATTTTCCAGCTCGTTCATTTTGAAGGGAAACAAAATCTATATGATTAAAAGTTATTAATCCCATGATTAATGGCGATAACAATGTTCCAAATCTGTAGTATAGATCACAGCCTAGAGACTCTAATGACTTTGTTAAAACTGGATCTTGCGTTAAATCATACGTAAGATCTTGTTCAGAATCAATGGGAGCAAATCTACTGACTAGTTTAGTGTACAAACTAAGAACCGTTTGCCCCACACTTTTCACCATTCTAGACCCCAGCTGCGCTTCATACCTGTTATGATACTTTATAATGTCTTGCGGCGACATCTGTTGAATTTGTTCAATGCTGAATTCAGTTCCGAGGAACTGTTTTGTTTTTCCACACGCTGCCAAAGAATACAACCTCTCCTTTTGGGGCATAACAGCTTGGCCATCAACTTGGTCATTCATAAGTTCGGGAAGGTTTAGGCCGCCTTGTAGCTGTAGTAGGTCATCACTGTTCATGTTTTTTAATAATTATAATTATTTTATTTTATAAAAATGAGCACCGAAAAAAACTGTTACCAACCTTGTATACCATTCTGCTGTTATTGGAGGACTAAGTGTAGGATACTCAATGCTTGGTAAAAGCCTGTTAAGAATTAAACCAGCAGATCTTGGCAAACTAGACTTTGAGGATTCAGCAAAGCTGATTGCTATCATTGCAGCTTCGGTTGCCACGAAAGATTTTCTAGTCAAGCAAGGAATAATTCCAGACAGTATAAATATGTAAATAAAAAATACATTTATAAAAAATGGCCTCACTCGTAATGATGATAGGTGGCGCTGTGGTGAATGCGCTTGCTTTTAGCGGAAGTAATTTCGCGTTTAGTAAACTGCGGGATGACGGCGAGAGAAAAAGACATAACAAAGCTATGGAGGAACTAGCAGCTGCACAAGACGCCTATGAAAAGCAGAGACTTGAGCAGTTAGATTTTATTAATGACACACTGAAAAAACAGGGGCATGCAGCTTACATATTTAAAGATGTTGATCAAGCAATAAAACAATATTATCTAGTAACAGGCAAACCAGTCCAGACATTGCCCCCACCAAAATTCAGTGACTTTTATCAACCATCAGAAAAACAAAAGATGCAAGAAATCGGGTTTATTGTCGTTGGTATGACCGTCGTGTATTTTGTTGCACATAATATTGGCTGAATAAAAAATGAACAAAATCTATTATTCGCCCAAAGGATATTGGAAGGGCATCACAGCAATACAAAAGCTAAGCCAAGCAGCTGGAGTCAGTGAACAAACAGCAAAAGAATGGTTATCTAAACAAGCGATTTGGCAAATTTATTTACCAGCGCCCAAACGAATACAGAGACCACACTTTGTGAACACAACTCCAAACGACACCCATCAAATGGATCTTCTATATTTACCCTCTGATAGGATTAGACGAAAAAGATTTAAGTACGCACTCACAGTCATTGACATGGCTTCAAGATACAAAGATGCGGAGCCATTAACACAAAAGAGTGCTTCTGCTGTTGCTGTCGCTATACAACTGATATACCAACGAGGCCCCTTAACTTATCCTCGCATGATTCAAGTTGATGATGGAAAAGAATTTAAAGGCCAAGTGAATCAATTATTGTTAAAACATAGAGTTACCATTAAAAGAGCATTCCAGGAGTTCACAGATCACAGGCTTTAGTCGAAAACTTTAACAAACAGTTAGCCGAAAGGCTTTTCTCCTACCAGTATCACAGAGAGCTGATTGACAATTCTCGCAACACAGAATGGGTTAGAAGACTGCCCTCAGTTTTGCGCGCAATGAATAATGAAGAATTTAAAGGCCTAAAACCAGTACAAGCAATCAAAGAAAAACAATAAATGTTGCTGAAGGAGAGTCTTCATCCGGCAAACTATTACCATTGGATTGAAAGTAAGGTACCTTTATTTACCGGGGGAAGCAGAAGGGGACACTCGCATCAGGGCAACAGATCCAGTTTGGAGTGTTGATCCATATGAAATAAAAAGAATTGTAAAAATGAATCCGCCCGTGTATTATTTACGAGAAACTGACACAACAAAACAACCAGCTCCTCAAGATCTTTTGTGAAAGAAGAACTGCAGATAATCCCACCAGACACAGTTCCGCTTTAATTAATTTACGGTTCTATAATGACCATATGCATATGAAAACTCTGGATTAACAAACACACGTTTTGTGTTTGTTCTATCTAATGACTTCTTTGTTACAACTGTTGTGTTGATCTCATGTAGATTAGATCGCAGTTTTACGTTGTCATGATGGAAAGTCTTATTGCCAAAAAATGCTTCTTTGTAGTTGTCATGTGATATGTTTGACTGCACAACGCTGCGAGATATTCCCTTTGCTTTCTTAATGATTTTCTCCTGGCTCGAAATACTGTACATTTTTGACCTTAACCCCACATACTCCTTGATCACCTTTCCAGATAACTCATCCTTCATCTTTCCTAAAACCTTCTTATTAACGGATGAATGCAAAGGCGAATCTTTAGGGTAATCGGACGTGTCATACCATCCCGCATGTCCTTTAGCTACTTCCATTTCCATGTCTTTATAGATGTCTTCAGTAGGGATATTTATAACAAAACTATCTGTATCTGTGTAAAGCACTCTGGACTCGGGATACGAGGGCTTAAAGTAGTCATAAAGAAACTCTAACATCAAAAGCTTTGATAATTCTAAAACAGTAAACCCAATAAAAACAGGTTTGTCCAATTTGACTTTCTTTTTTTTCATCATTATGCCAAAAAGGTGATCATGAAATCTTTTAAAGTCCTGATAATTAGGTTTTGAAGTCAGCTTAATTGCTTCATTCTCTCTGGTGACTAATCTGACATCTTTGCGCTTGTGCGGATTCTCCATAGTCTTACCGAAACAGCTGTTGTTCATCAGCTTAAAAAAGTCTTTTTCTGAGGCATCTGTGGATTTAGTTCTAAGATCAGTGTTCTTCATGATGTATGGTTTCATGAACTGTTCTTGATCAAAAGCAATTATGCGATGAACAGCTGTTAACTTCAAACCGTGTCTTAAATAAAATTGTAGAAGTCAGTAATGGCAGACATAATTTTTTTTTGCCCCGAAGGTTAGGCACAAGTTTAGGTGGTTCTGTTGGATTCATCTTTAGACTTTCTGCTGCTAATGGATAGTCATTATGCAGGTCATGGAGTTCATGAGGATATTCTAAATCAACTTCTAGAATGAAACCACGCTGTTGATCAGGCGTTAAACTGCTCAACCACTTTAATGCCTTTTGAATATTTTTCGGATCACCGCCTGTGTACATTTTAAAGTTGCGTAACGGAAGTGATTGCGCCATTGCCCATCCATACAGATTGTTTGCATCTAAATAAATGAGATAGTTAGACCTTTTACTCGGATCATAGTCGTCCAAGTATTTGTTGTTTGCTTTACAGTAATGATGCGACGCCATACTAATTCCCCCACGCAATCCGTTTTCAATCATCTGAATCATTGGTAAATCCGACAATAAATCAATCTGTACTCCAGTAAACTTTAAGAAAGCATCCCAGCTCATCCCGGGCGCAGAAATGTAATGCGCGGGATCCAGGCTATAATGTTTCATGCAGGTCTTTCTATAATTTTCAAAGACGTCCGCCAACAAACATACATCTGCCATTAAATAGGAGTCATGATAGTCTCCCATCGTTTTACAATCTAACTTTTGCCAAGCATCTTGAGCATGCTGGTAATCGGAGTCGCTAATGTCCTTTCCTCTAAGACTAGAAAAGAACGCGCCTTTAGGCGGAAGTGTATCTTCGTCAAACCTTTCCCAACTGTTCATGTATTCATAAGGGTAAACACCCTTTCTAACAAGAGTTGAGTCAAAATATTTTTCCGTTATTGGGCAGGACTTTAAGGACATAGCCAGTGCCTCTAATGAGCCCATCATGTGTTGCATAGAGTCGTAGAAAGACATGTTATTTAAAGTGAAACACATGTACTTTTCTGATGACTGTGCAATGCATGCTACCCTGAAGGCGCTGGTTACTGCTTGCATTATAAGGTGAGAGTCATAACCTCGCAAGTTGTGAAAGAATACAGGCAGCTTCCATGTCTTTGGGTCAAACTTTAGTTGAAGATTGCATTTACTGTGCGCTGCACCTCTAAACTTCCCACTAATGTGATCATGGTCTCTTACTGTGGGGTTTACACTCTTGGGCGTTAGCTCTAAACCGCAAATCCAACAATGCGTGGCTGAGTCATACTGTTGTTGGTCTTCAGGCGCCATTATGATTTCAGATAAATTCAGATTATTAGAACAGGCGTTACGCACTTGCTGCATGCGTTTTAAGAATGTTTCTGCAGCATCTGGTCCTCTATATAATTCTGGTTCTGAATGAGCGCCATCCGACCTAACAATAACAAAAGCAAATGAACAAATCTGATGATTACTCATTAAGACTGTTTTTCGAAGTTTTTGTGGTGCTGGCCCTTCATAAGGAACAATAAGCGACTCGAAGTCTGCGTAAACTACGTATGGAGAATTTTGCAGCCGTTTCCAGTTCTTAAAACTAACTTTAGATCCTGGCGGGGGCGTAGTTAGTTCTGTCTTACAGTCTACAGAACTTTTACAATGTTTTATATGTTCAAGCGCGGCTTGAGCGGTTGGAATTCTTGTTAAACATTTTCTACAGAATTCTTGCTTATGTTCATGCTTTGAAGTATGCTCTAATAATCTGCTCATTGTGCGTATCAATGTGTAATGGGGCAGCCCTGCTGGCGAAAACATTAGGAGTAAGTCCACATGACTTTTGGCTGGTTCGCCTATTGTTGGACTGTTCTTGGACACTTTAATTGGCACCAAATTTGTTTCCTCATCCCATGTGTATACATTAACAGTTATTGGGTTGTTTTGTTCTTCAAACTGATCAATTTGGTCTACACTAACAGGAAAGGATATTCCATTGAAGTTAAGATCTTTGGCGTATTGCCGATAGTTAGTCACTCTCTCTGCGTGTTCGCGGACATGATGCAGCCTTGCAAGAACACACCACATGAAACATTTGTTGTCTGAATTTTTTATGTTTAAAACTGCTCTCTTTAAAACCAACTCCCGAGGTAGCGGAATGTAAGCCTTGCCTACAATCGGTGCATACTTAGCCTGTTTTAATCTAATCTCTAAGACTTCGCCCTCTGACCAACCAGAGCCTCTCATTTTAGCTTCTTCAGCGGCAGCGTCAAACTGTGCAAGCAGTTCGTCTGCCCAACCGGGTGTTAAGTCATTATGAGAAAGAATAGTCTGCTGTTTAGTTGAGACCCAGACTTCTAGATTTTCTTCATTTATTGTTACATAGTCGATTAAAACAGCTAACATTACTTTAACTGGCGGGTCTATTGTTAGTTTGCCTGGAACTTGAGAAATAGCATGAACAACGCTTGCCTGTACGTTTGTTGGGTCAATGACTTCTAAATCAATATCATTCAGTGCTCTTGATAAACGCTCTCTCTCAAGCATTCCTTCAAAAAATTCGTCTTGTCCTTCATATATCTTAGCCATGCTGTCTTTCTTTTCTAAGCCAACATATTTATTTAAATTAAAAAAAATACAACGGCTTAATCAGAATCAATAATCGACGGTCTTTTTGCGCTTGGACTCATAAACTAAAGTATAAACACCTTTTGGTGTTGTTAATGTGAGCTGTTTAGAACAGAGTTTAATGTCTCGTTTACTTTTTTTAAGCATTCCTTTTTTATCTGCTCGGCGTCTGGCTGTTGAGAAAAAGTTGTCCCCGCCTTTCTTTGAAGATCAAACTTTTGTCTTTTGTAGTCATCAAAATCGGCCTGTAAACGATTAAATTCTTCATCCGTGATGTTTGAGTCAACTAGCGCTTATTTATTGTCAGTTTGAACGAGCTAAGTTTAGCTGTTATTAGTTGAACCATAGCTGTGTGCTTTTGGAGTTTAGTTTTTATTTTTTGCTAGCAGCACCTACAGCTAATGAACACAGGCCGAGAGCTAAAGACAAACCGCCTAGAGGTAAAGCTGCGGGCGCACCTACGCCTGTTGCTAAGAGACCTACACTCGTTCCTGCTGATAGGGCACTTATAGTCGATGCTCCAGTATTAACATAGGTAACAGCATTAAAGACAGCAGAATACCTTCGTTTGGTTTTGCTGTATTTGAAAGGTCTTGCTCTAGTACTTGCTGCATTTGTGTAATGTTTGTTAATCTGAAGGTTTTTATGTTAGGGCTTTCTACTATCCCTTCTTTTGGCGGCGCTGTAGGCACATTTGGATAAACCTGAACAGACATGCTTTTTATAAAATAAAAATAATTTAGTATACTACAGTTTCTAATCTGTTAGCTTCAATATTCAGCTGCGCATCATATATTAAAAACAAATGTACATTAAGCGGTTTATCGGCTTCTTCTTCTTTATCAATTTGAATGTTTATTACGTCTCTCACAGTTCTCCCGCTTCCATGTAACTGATTATCCTCCGTTGACCTTAGGTCAACCCATAAACCGTATTTTGTTGTTAAATAATCATCAAGTCTTACGCTGTGAAGGTGTAATCTTTAGCCACAAGGTCAACTGTTGATTTCTACACCTCCCGCCTCCAAACAGTTTTCTTATTTCATCAAAATGCTGATAAGGTTTAAGCCCGCTAGCGTAAATTTGGTTAGGACTGCCCTCAATCGAACATTGTACTTTCGTTATTTTTGGATTAAAAAACTTTTCACTTCCTCTTTTGATGGTCTCATCTTCCACAGCAATAAATACCTTAAGGATCTTGCTGCGACACTAAAACTAAAATTTCCATAGCGTCGCCCTGCTTCGGGATAGTTGTATGATGAATCACTTTTTCGAAATTTTTTTTCAAAATTTTGACTGATATTGGTGCTCAATCTGCCTTGCTAAATTGGGTTTGCTAACAACGTAAACCAAACGGATGTCAAATGCTGTACTTTGCTTGGGTGTCTGTTGACTGATAACACTTTTTGATTCGTTAAAAGTAGTTCTATGACAATCTTCTTTTAATGCCCTGAAAGTTGGCGCTCCTTTTTAACAACTCAAAAATCTAAGGGGATGGAAAAGCGATTTCCTACGCAAATTTCAGCCCATTTTTTTTCCGTCTTTATATCTGGGGCCCTATCTATTTTTAGTGCTTTTCATTTTCGTTCCCTTTAAACGCAAAAATCCCCTTTCATTCCCGGGTTTGCCATGATCAGAATAGGTTTTAAAAAAAACCCCCATTGTTTTAAAAAAATATTTTTGCCCCTCAAGTTTTTTAGAAAATTTTTTTTTTAAAAATTGCCCCCCCCAGAATTTGGACAAAGTCCTGTTTGTGTCTGTTGTTTAATCGATACTATTTTGAAAGTAAGACGCGCAGGCCTGGCACAAACACTTCATCGCTCCTAGGGCCGGAAATTTGACAGTAAGAATTTGATTGCATCAATAGTAGAGGGTTATTTGGAAAAGTAATATTTCCCTTTATTTCCCCCCACGCCAAAGGGGGGTTTTTTTTCAGTCTTCTATCGGGTCAAGAATCGACCATTGCATGTAACATTTTTTTTTAAAACAAAAAAAAAAAATTTTTATTAAAAAAAAGGGAGGATTTAAAATAAGATTAGATGTTTTTGATCCTGGGGACAAATGGTGAATGACTCCTTTGGTGCAACATCGCTCGGGGGTCTCTTTTCGGCGTAATTAACGAAAGTAAGGTCAATCATTATACCAAGTTTGGGCCCAAAAACCCCGAATTTATGACCTAAATTTTTAAGTAAAAGAGCCATTTGTTTGTGAGGGGCGACCAAGGGCAACTTGTTTTACTTTCAACTAAAAAAGACCCAAAAAAAAGTTTTTAGCCTTGGGGGCAATTAGAAATAGACTCCCCCGCGAGCGTACAAATCGCCTTTGGCCCCGTTAGGCCAAAAATTTAAAGGGGGAGGCAGTTTCAAACTTTAAAAACAATGCAAGAACCCCGACAGATAACCAAATCAAAAAGGGGAAATTAAAGAATTAAATCAAACAGCAGGGGAATAATAAATGTAATAGAAGCAGAATCCAGTTTTTCAGAAGAAACAGCGTTTAAAGACCTATACACGACTCGCCGCTACCCATGCGAGAACTAACGGCCCTTGATCATGCTTTAAGAACCATCAAAGGCGAATTAACAAACAATTTAGCAAAACTAGGTGAACTAGATGAGCATATAAAAAGAGAAAAAGAAAAACTCGTTGAGGCTGATGACGCCAACTTAGGGCCCGATATTAAAGAAAGAATAACCCAAAGACTAAAAGATCTTGAACAAGAGAGATCAGCAAGACTAGAAGCGCTAACTACTAACCGAGACAATTACGAACTCAAGTGAATAGAATAAGAGAAACTATCCGGAAAATTTTATATGAAGACACAACGCAGCAGAACGAATACGAACGCTGTTTAGAGAGCAAGGCGTCACATTAGCAAGCGTTATAACGCCTTTTGGATTTGCAATAAGTACACTGGTGTTGGCTATTACAGGCGGCGGTGGTCAAAGTTCATTACCTCCGCCGCCATCGCCTCCCCCTGATAAATCATGGTAAAAAAACAGCTTGATCATCTTGCCAGTTTATTAAAAAAATTAGCCGGTAAAGCTATAGACTCTTTACCGGGTATATTAGGGGTATTGTCAGCTGGCTTTTGTCTACTGCAAGCAAAGTAGTTGGCTTTATGGCCGAGCACTTATGGACATTAGTTCTTGTAATAGTTGGGTTACTATTTAGTAAGATAAAGACCAAGTAATCCTATGCCAGTTAATCCAAGAACAAGCGCTGTCTTTTCATATTCATGGTCATCGCGAACAGAGTCCGCGAGCTTGCTGAGTCTTCAATGACTTTTGGGGTTTGGGCTTCGGGGATTGGATGACTTAATCTTGGGTGTTTTTTACTGCTTGCAATATTACTGGCTCAGAATTTATGTCGTTTTGTCCAACCTTCTGTTCATTACCTGCTATAAGAATTTCATTATTATAGTTTATTATTGTACCTATCTGGAGTCTGAGGTCAGAAGGCAGCATGTATAAACCAGTGCCAACAGCAAAGTCTACTTTCGATCTTGCGTATTGTAAAACATGTTGGTACCTTTGAATACTTGAAGGTAAATCAACTGAGAAATTAATGGCGTCCTCTAAATTTGCTAAGTATTGTTTTTGTGCGTCAAAGCCAAGTAGAAGGATCAGTTATGCTTGATCTTGCCTGTGCTTGCGAACCTAGCAAACACCAAACGTAAGTACGAATAGAGTCGTTTATTCGTTCTATTCCCGCCCTAGTTAGGCCCTTAGAAGTGTCTAAGATAAATGTTGTCCATGCTGTTTTATGCTCTTGCTGTAGGGACCCGGGCTCAACAGTTGTGCCAAAAAAGAAAGATTTGAAAGGAGGATGCCAGTCATAGTTATACTTTCTGTGCGTGCCCCGAAAATAAAGGTCGCCTAGGCCATGATTATGATCCAACTTTTGTCTAAAGCCTGTCTTGATGTTAATATTGAATTCGTTACAGATCCTTTCAAAAGCCTTCATGTCTATTCTGTTGCTGAGTGGATTAAATGTTTGTCATTTGGTAATGGCGCTTGCAGTTCAGTCAAAATACTTCTGAAGGTGTAATAAAAATGAAATCTGTACACTGACCTCACCAAAGGATCATGGTGATTTAAATGATCAGCATACGACACTCCACACCCAGTTGATGCGCAAAACACAGCAAAGTTTAACTGGTTCTGATAAAACTGCATCGGATGACTAAACCACGCTTTCTTGATGTGGTCGTTTTCAATAGGGGGGTTAAGATAGCTCTTCAATGGAGTACTCACCTTTTTATGAAAAGAGGCAGTCTGGGTCACAGCAATGTCAAGAGTATCAGTTGCTATATTTTTAAGATTGTAGTGTGGCCCAACAGAATATTTGCATCAGTATATTTGAATGCACTCATTTTTAATTTGTTTTAAAAAATGTTTGTAACAATAACAACTCAAGACCGCCCTTCGTTTTTAGAACATGCTATTAATAACGAATGCGAAACCAGAACGGTCGCGCTCCATGAAATATTCTACAAAGTCGTATGGTTTAATATAAGCAAAGCCAAGGAGAATAATAAGATTAAAAAGTTAATAATAGAGGCCAATTAGTTAGCGAGTTAACCATACCTGATGGTTATTACGGGTTTTGCTCGCTAAAAGAAGCAATGAGTAACTTCGACATTGCTCTCAAACTTAACAATGCGAATCTGAAAACAATGTTGGCCTTCAAACCTGAAGAAGAAGAAGTAGGGTACTATTTTGATAAAGAGCTAGCAAAAAATGTTAGGCTTTACAACTGCCAATCGGGCCGTTCATAGTTTTAGAGTTACGTCAAACAAAACACTTATGAGGGAGGAAAATCCGCTCGATCTTGCATTACATTCATTACTCTATGTTCATTTGGATGAGCTGAGCACTGATGAAAACTTATATAAAGGGAAGGCCCCAACTGTTTTAAAGCTCTTCCGTCAGGGAAAGCTGCATTTTGCGATTATGAAATTATAAAAATTCCCTAATTTACAGTTTAAAAGATAGTTTGTGGGAGGGTCGGATCATTTAATATAAAAATCAAAGACAAAACAGGGAAAGTCGGAAATGTGATAACCGCACATTGTTTTGGAAATAAAATAATACGTTGAAACAAAAACATGTCGCGTGGGCCAAGAATCAGGAGTTACATTAGCGCCTGTAAGGTGTATAACCTTAGAATTAAAAGCCCTTGCAGACGTTGCGGACTTTGAACAAAATGGTGAGATAGGCGCTTGTATGGTTTTGAGTACACTAAAGATGGTGATTATAAAACGCAAAGAGGTTAGCGACAGCAAAAAGTTCCTAAACTAGAACAACTGCGCAATCTAGAGCAAATAAGTTGGCCATATGAATATAAAATAGTTCGAAACCTGACCTCAAATGGCACTTAAAACCATATTTAGAATGGGACATAAAATTTGAATTCATAAGCCCATTTACATATTTTAGCCGTCAAAAAAAGTTTCAGAAAGCATTCAACTCTGGCCCTTTACATGTAATCTTATCCCGGGACGACAATAGTCGAAAGAAATTGAAATAACGCCGTATGGGAAAAAGCAGTACATCCTCCACAGAAAAGAAACAGTTGTAAAAAAAAGCTTCTACAAAATTACAGTTCTTTCCAAGCAAAAATTAGGAGACACTTCACAATGATATTTGAAATTTCTGTCTTTAAAGATGTGGAGAGGGATGGGTTTGGCGTTAAATGAGACCTTAAAAAAAGGAATTTAAAATTAGCTGGCAAAACTTAGACTTAAACGCCTTAACGTTGTTGTCGTCGTTCTTCACAATGGCGAGGATATTAAGATCATAACAACAAGCAACAAAATCAATGTTGACTTAAATAGAAACAATCTTACAGAACTAAATTGGATTAATCTTACACATTTAGGCCTCGTAGGGTTTTATTATACTGAACAAGTTTTGACAGAGAGTATGATAAAAATAATAACTGGATTAGATTAAATTCTGCTATAAAACTATGGAGCAGTTAAACTTTATGACAAAAACTCCTCATTGCTCATTGATTTGTGGGCAGACTGGTTGTGGAAAAACAATATTTGTCCTAGACCTATTACAAACAGTTTATCGCTATAATTTTAATCATATTGTGGTTTTCTGTCCAACACTTAAATGGAACAAAGCATATCATGATAGAAGGTTTATATGGACAGATGATGACATATATTTAGTTAATCCTAGCAATAAACTGAGTGAGTGTTTAGAACAGTTTATAGACTGTTTGAAGGAACGCAGACACTATTTATTATAGATGACTGTTCGCAGAAAGAGACATAGTTAAAAAGAGAAATACTTTGTCGAAACTAGCTTTCAGCGGAAGACATGCTGGGATAAGTGTGTGGATTTTATGTCAAAAATATAACTCAGTTTTAAAAGACTTTAGAGAACAGTTAAAGACTGTAGTTTTATTTCACATGAAAGACAGAGACTCATTTGAAGAATGTTTGCGCGAAAATGATTTATTGAAAATGACCAGGAAAAACATAGGATTAAACAAAAACTGAAATCTGAAAAGTTTAGTAAATTAGTATTGAAAACGGATAACCCTACACAGTATGTTGTTTGTAGATAATCGTTATTTTTTGGTCATTGAAGTCTTACTTGTCAGAGAACAGTAATATGCTGATTCTAGGTCACTTTCGCCCGAAAACTGGTTGAGAGCTCAACTTCAGACATACCAAAGTCAAATGAACGTGCGTGTGACAGATGGTGACACTGGAATACCAGCTGTTATCATGCGCACGTGCGTGTGAGCGCGCTTGCATGTGTGCATTCGATCCTATTATCAGTGGAGCGGGACATGATGAAAGACGACAGACCAGTAAGTGCCCTGTTTATAGTTTGTGAAGACTAGTATCACGTGCATACACATGCATCAGTTCTAAAGATGAGAGAGAGACAGAAATAATCAGAATGCGTGTATCCTCACAAAAACATTGTATCTGTAGTGTGTGTGGTGTGTTGTGTGTGTGTGTGTGTGTGTGTGTGTGTGTGTGTGTGTGTGTGTGTGTGTGTGTGTGTGTGCATGCATAGTTCTGCGCGAGCGTGCTTACGTGTGTTCGTGAATGTGTGTATGTGTGTGTGTGTGTGTGTGTGTGTGTGTGTGTGTGTGTGTGTGTGTGTGTGTGTGTGTGTGTGTGTGTGTGAGTGCCTGTGCGCGTGCGTGTACGTACGCACCCACGCGCGTGTATGTATGTG